>LR749678.1:822655-837190 GCA_902729485.2 Mus minutoides | reverse complement strand
TCCATCCCCTGGCTCTGTTGATGCCATGTCTAATGTAGCTATTGCCACAGTAGAGTCATATGACTCCATACCCAGTGTCACAACACAAACAGAGCCACAATTTTCCCTCAACTGGACCCTTGCATCAGCCTCTCAGAAGCTCTCCCCACTTCCTTAGTAACCCTTCAAACCCTAGATCCGTTCTCCACACATCTGTCACAGAGAGATTTGTAAAAGGAAAACTGACTCTGGTTCCCCATAGCTCTTCGAAACACAGTAGGATGGATCCCTTCATTTGCCAAACCTCTAAGCCTGGCCCAGCCTCCTGGGCCGTTCTCATACTGTGTTAAAGAAGGGTTAATGCTCTTCCCGTTTTGTTTGTTTGTTTGTTTGTTTGTGTGTTTTTTGTTTTGTTTTGTTTTCACTGAGGCCTTTCTCTGGGCTGCTGGCTCTCACCGAATGCCATAGCTGACACCTTCCTTTCATTATGTATGTGTGAAGTGCTCCTTCTTTGTCTGGAAGCCTCAGGCTAAATACCTTCTTTTCAAAGAGTTCCCCCCCCCCCCCCCGTGACCTTCTTGTCTATGAAAATACCATGACAGTTACCCTATCCCAGAGATTCAGAGGCTAAAAGGCTGGACAGGAGAAGCTGAGCAATTTCAAGTCCACGAGCTATCATTTGTTCAGCTCCTGGGCAAGTAAACACGATGGCTTGGTACCTCAGTTTCCCAGACATGCTGGAAATAGTGAAGTCATGGTTCAGAGGCTGGATAGGAGTGTCAAGCAGAGCCAGAAGCACATGGAACTCAGAACGCGATCTGGTCCTTACGGGTATTCCTGCGTCTGGCCGTCACAGCACTCTCTGCTTCCCTCTGTCACTGTGTTTTGTATTTTCATGTTTATGCTCATTTTCTGCTCGATTTACTATTTTATGACTCCAGGAGAGAACAGTTCTGTATCCTTACTACCTATAAAATGCCAACTTTTGGGTCAATATTTGGCAAACAAATGAAAAGACAGTAGTTCCAAATCCTGTGAGTAGGTTTGGAAAAGGCCCAGACTGTGTTGAAAATGCTGAATTCACTGACCACGGTGACTTTAAAAACATAATGTTCCCAAAGCATGAAGTCTTCATAATACCCAGCACATGGGGGTCGTGCAAACTTTGGTGTGAAGGAAAATATCTTGGTTTGATGAGAAAATGAAAATAAAATGTAGCCATTTTTCCCCTCGTGACCATGGGGAAAGGACAGACACGGATGCTTTTTGAGGGGATCCATGCCTCTTTTTTTTTTAAGTTATTGATGGGAATTTGAATTTGAATTTGAGTAGAGGAGAAGATGTAGGAAAGCGAAAATGCCAAGTCGGATATTAAGGTCGCAAAGGAGAGAAGTTGATCCTAAAGGCAGCTAATGGAAGCAGCGAGGGGAAGAGAAGAGACCCAGCCCGAAGCTTGAGTTCAAAACTGATGAGTGTTGGCTGGGGCGGGGGGTGGGAGTGGGGGAGTGGAGGGGATTTTCTAGAGCCTTGGTGCCCAGTTAAAAAAACAAAAGAAAGAGGGCGTCCTTGAGAGAAGTGGGAAGGATTTCAGAGGAAATGTGGAGGAAGAATGGGTCTCGGGCAGATCTGATGGATGGCAGCCTTAAAGAGGTACTCTGATGTCACGACAGGCTCATGTGTTAGAAATCCTGGGCCACTGCAGGTAGAGTTTCAGTACAGTGCAGAGTCTATCTCTGTGATAGTCATCTTAAGATGACTGTGATATGGTCATCTTAAGGTCATTTAGCCTTTCTCCCATCTCTCCATATTTCTCCAACCCAGTTCAACCCTTCTCTCCATATTTCTCCAACCCAGTTCAACCCTTCTCTCCATATTTCTCCAACCCAGAGGTAGAACATAGGCACTGCACAACTAACTGCCTTAGCATCTTTTCTTTGGCCCTTCTTAAGGGAAACTAGGGATGAAGGAGCAAAAAGGAAGTCTGTACTTAGGGAGAAAACAGCAGAGCCTATTGACATCTCAACTCCCTAGGGAACTGTCAGGCTGGAATTTCTCTGAGCAGATACAGGACACTGACATTTCCTTCCCACACTTCCTCATCTATACCGCCTGGAAAAGGCTCTTCAGATTCAAAGTAACATTACAGCCAGAATGCCCTGAACACAGGGACTACTTGGGAGGAATTCTAGCCCACAGCCCTCCCTCATGTTGAGCAGTAGGTCAGGTGAATTACTTCAAATACATGCAAGGCCCTTGGTTTCCATGGTAACTGTTCTAAGAACCGTAACAATGTCAATCATAGAGACGGTGAAATCATAACTTGAACCCATCTTGCTGACAAAGATATCTTGGGAAGTAGCCACTGCTCAGTGTCAGACTTCTTGCCTCTCATTCTGAGGAGAACGCTTTGTTTCTATCCAATCAGTTATGGGAATAAGGTGAGAAAGGGAGGTTAGCGGCTTGTCCTTCTGTCTCCCTGCCTCTCCCCCTCTGGATGTGTTCTGCTGATAGGCTTGGAACTCATTTTCCCTGCCTGAAATTACAGATGGAACAATTCGTTTCTCCACATCTCTTTCCCTTACAGGTATAAGCACTTGAAGATAAAATATTCATTTTTTTCCTCTGTATACTACTAAAAAATAAGGAAAGATTTGTTCATTCTCGTTACGCTGTGTCTGTTGTTTTAATTTTGTTGTGCCTGTTTGGGCCATAGAACCTCAGGATATCTGTAGATGAAATACTAATCCAAGGGCTGACAGGAAACCCAGCACCTTCTGTGCACAGTGAATGAGGAGATGGACACTTCAGTGGACAGACTCTTGAATAAATAGAGAAATTAAAGTAACTCTTCTGTGTTGTTCGTGCAGTCTAGTCTATATTCTGGATGCTGAAGTGATGTCCCACAGGGCTAAGATGACACACATGGAATATCTAGAACATGGTGATAAATCTTGTCAGAAATTAAAAATCGAGGTTATTTGAGCCCATTACCTTTTTATATCTGTGGCTGTTTTATCTGCTTTGTTTTTATTTTGTGTGTAAATTCTACGGCACTCCTGTCCTGCACAATGTTTTTAAATATTCTTTATTCTCCAAAGATCCTTTGAACAAAAAGGAAAGAAAGAAAGAAAGAAAGAAAGAAAGAAAGAAAGAAAGAAAGAAAGAAAGTAAGTCAGTCCTTTCTGTGAGTTTATTAGAGCCTTCAGTTTGGATACTGAATGGTTGCAAAACCAATATTTTTTACATTTTTCTTCTTAATAACATTCTTTGACCCAGAGAGAACTAAAAAAATAAGCTATTTGATGTCTAAAATTGCAGAGATAAACTGACATTGTGTTCTGAAGGTGTCTTTTCAAAAGAAAAATGGAATTTTTAAAAAATGTAATCAAGTTATACAGAGCCTCTCACCCGCAGGTCATCGGTTCAGATCTGTCTGAGGTTGGGAAGTTGCACAAAGTTGTGGTGGCAGCTGTGCTCTCTGTACCCTCTGAGAAATGAGTTGGAGGTCCAGGGAGGTCACTGTGTTGTTGCCACTGCCCATAATTGACACCCATGAGTTCTCCAGGGGATCACAATTCCAAGAGAAGGCCACAGACTGATCTAAGAGCCTACTGTAAGTGGGGCCTAAGCACGTTAATGTTTGAAAACGTATGATCTTACACATAAACTCTGCAGGAAAGAAAGGATGTTATCATCTCCATGCGTTACAAGGTATCTGAATGGTGTCCTAACTTAACTCATGCAGCAGAGAAGATGAAAACCTAAGAAAGATAAAGACAAATAATGGGGGAAGAGTAAGAGAAAGAGAAAAGAAAGTCAATAAATGAAAACCTGAATGAAGGAAGGGAAGAAAGAGGGAGAGAGAAAGGAAGGAGGGAGGGAGGGAGGAAGGGGCTAAGAGGCAGAGAAAGTAAAGGAAAAAGTGAAAACGAGAAAAAAACAGGAAAGGAGAGGGGGGATAAGGAAGAGATGAAGTGTGTGTGTGTGTGTGTGTGTGTGTGTGTGTGTGTGTGTGATTGTTCCTACCACAAAGGTCACTCTTTAACAAGAACCTTCTGTTTCATAGTTGTCAAATATGGCCAGAATTCCAAGCTTACCAATACATCTCTACAGAAGGAAAATTAGTGGGAAAAATAAAGTATTTCACATTCCAGGGAAGGCACACCAGAGAGGTCTGATTCAATTACTTATTAATAGATTCAAGAAAGGAATCCCACACCAATGCAGAGAGAGAAAGAAAGCTTTGCATATAATCCCTCCAACCCAAAAGGACCTGGAGTAACTACATTTCCAGCAAGAAAAGAGCAGTTTAAAGAGTACTAGATATGTGTAAAATCCATACTTCTGTAAATATATGTGAGTGAATTACTTTGGGACAGGGAATTTTTATCTACTTTAAAAACCTTACAACGATCTTGGGTCCCAGATCACTCAGAGACCAGTCTGAGCAGGTCAGCTCATGGACTGTGAAGGGTGAGTGAGAAGACTGCAGAAGCAACACAGCTTCTGTGACAGGCAGAAACACACACTTCTGGGAAAGACCCAATTTCGGGCTCCAGACATCCAGGTACCTTCCCCACCAGAGGAGAGGTGTCCGTCCAGGAAGGCTCTGCCTGCAGAAGCAGGTAAGGGAGCCATATTGCATACTGGGTCCCTCAGAGACCAGTCTGTGCAGGTGAGTGCGCAAGCAGCAGAGTCAACAGATCTTCTGGGACAGACCCTGTATCAGGCCTTCATCTTTAGCCAAGAGACAGGTCTGAACACCAGATCTCTGTGCACCTTCCCTACAAGAGGAGAGCTTGCCTGCAGAGACTACTCTGACCACTGAGACTCAGGATAGACCTGGACTCCCAGGACTGCTGACAGAGGCTAACAGAATCACAGGAGGAACAAGCTCAAACCAGAGAAAACTATAACAACTTACTCCAGAGATTACCAGATGTTAAAGGCAAACCTAAGAATCTTACCAACAGAAACCAAGACCACTCACCATCATCAGAAGCCAGCATTCCCACCTCACTCAGTCGTGGATAACCCAACAAACCCAAAAAGCAAGATTTGGATTCAAAATCATATTTCATGGTGCTGGTAGAGGACCTAAAGAAGGACATTAATAACTCATTAAAGAAATACAGGAGAACACTACTAAAGAGGCAAAAGTACTTAAAGAGGAAAACAAAAAAGTCCCTTAAAGAACTACAGGAAAACACAACTAAACAGGTGATGGAATTGAACAAAACCATTCAACCAAGTTAAGTAGAAACAATAAAGAAAACCCAAAAGGAGACAACTTGGGAGATAGAAACCCAAGGGAAAAAATCAGGAACCATAGATTCGAGCATCAGCAATAGAATATAAGAGATGGAAGACAGAATCTCAGGTGCAGAAGATTCCATAGAGAACATGGATACAACAATCAAAGAAAATGCAAAATGCAAAAATATTGTAACTCAAAACATCCAGGAAATCCAGGACACAATGAGAAGACCAAACCTACAGATAATAGGGGTATATGAGAATGAAGATTTTCAACATAAAGGGTCAGCAAATATCTTCAACAAAATTACAGAAGAAAACTTCCCAAACCTAAAGAGAGAGATGCACATGAACATACAAGAAGCCTACAGAACTCCAAATAGACTGGACCAGAAAAGAAATTCCTCCAGACACATAATAATCAGAACAACAAATGCACTAAATAAAGATAGACTATTAAAAGCAGTAAGGGAAAAAGGTCAAGTAACATATAAAGGCAGGCTTATTAGAATTACACCAGACTTCTCACCAGAGACTATGAAAGCCAGAAGATCCTGGACAGATATTAAGCAGACCCTAAGAGAACACAAATGCCATCCTAGGCTACTATACCCAGCAAAACTGTCAATTACCATAGACTGAGAAATCAAAGTATTCCATGATAAAACCAAATTCTCACAATAACTTTCCATGAATCCAGCCCTTCAAAGGATAATAAAGGGAAAACACCAACACAAGGACAGAAACTACACCCTAGAAAAAGCAAGAAAGCAATCCTTCAACAAACCAAAAAGAAGACAGCTGCAAGAACAGAATCCCAACTTTAACAACAAAAATAACAGGAAGCAACAATTACTTTTCTTTACTTTCTCTTAACATCAATGGATTCAGTTCCCCAATAAAAAGACATAGACTGCCGGGCGTGGTGGCACATGCCTTTAATCCCAGCAATTGGGAGGCAGAAGGAGGTGGATTTCTGAGTTCGAGGCCAGCCTGGTCTACAAAGTGAGTTCCAGGACAGCCAGGGATATACAGAGAAACCCTGTCTCGAAAAAACAACAACAGCAAAGACATAGACTGATAGACTGGCTACACAAACAGGGCCCAACATTTTGCTGCTTACAGGAAACCCACCTCAGGTGAAAAGACAGACACTACCTCAGAGTGAAAGGCTGGAAAACAATTTTCCAAGCAAATGGTCTGAAGAAACAAGCTGGAGTAGCCATTCTAATATCGAATAAAATTGACTTCCTACAAAAAGTTATCAAAAAAAAAAACAAGAAGGGACACTTCATACTAATCAAAGGTAAAATCTTCCAAGATGAACTCTCAATTCTGAATATCTATGCCCCGAATACAAGGGCAGCCACATTCATTAAAGAAACTTTAGTAAAGCTCAAAGCACACATTGCACCTCACACAATAATAGTGGGAGACATCAACACCCCACTCTCACCAATGAACAGATCTTAGAAACAGAAACTAAACAGAGACACATGGACACTAACAGAAATTATGAAACAAATGGATTTAATAGATATCTACAGAACATTTTATCAGAAAACAAAAGGATATACCTTCTTCTCAGTGCCATATGGTACCTCCTCCAAAATTGACCATATAATTGGTCATAAAACAAGCCTCCACAGATACAAAAATATTGAAATTATCCCATACATCCTATCTGACCATCATAGACTAAGGCTGATCTTCAATAACAGCATAAATAATAGAAAGCCAACTTTCACATGGAAACTGAACAACATTATACTCAATGATTCCTTGGTCAAGAATGAAATAAAGAAAGAAATTAAAGACTTTCTAGAGTTTAATGAAAATGAAGCCACAACATACCCAAACTTATGGGACACAATGAAGGCATTCCTAAGAGGAAAACTCATAGCCCTGAGGGCCTCCAAAAAGAAACTAGAGAGAGCATATACTAGCAGCCTGACAGCACACCTAGAAGCTCTACAACTAAAGGAAGCAAATTCACCCAAGAGGAATAGACTGCAGGAAATAATCAAACTCAGGGCTGAAATCAAGCAAGTAGAAACCAAACCAGGAGCTGGTTCTTTGAGAAAATCAACAAGATAGATAAACCCTTAGCCAGACTAACTAGAGGACACAGGGACAGTATTCTAATTAACAAAATCAGAAAGGAAAAAGGAGACATATCAACAGAACCTGAGGAAATCCAAAACAACATCAGATCCTACAAAAAAAGGCTATACTCAACAAAACTAGAAAACCTGGATGAAATGAACAACTTCCTAGACAGATAACAGGTACCAACCTTAAACCAGGATCACATTAACGATCTAAACAATCCCATTTCCCCTAAAGAAATAGAAGCAGTCATCAATAGTCTCCCAAACAAACAAAAAAAAAAAGCCCAGGATCAGATTGGTTTAGTGCAGAGTTGTATCAGACCTTCAAAGAAGAATTAATGCAACTCTCCTCAAACTATTCCACAAAATAGAAACAGAAGGTATTCTACCCAATTCATTCTATAAAGCCACAATTACTCTGATACCTAAACCACACAAAGATCCAACAAAGAAAGAGAACTTCAGACCAATTTCCCTTTTGAATATCAATACAAAAAATACTCAATAAAATCTTTGCAAACTGAATACAAGAACACTTCAAAACGATCATCCATCATGACCAAGTGGGCTTCATCCCAGGAATGCAGGGATGGTTTAATATACAGAAATCCATTAACATAATCCACTATATAAACAAACTCAAAGACAAAATCCACATGATCATCTTGTTAGATGCTGAGAAATCATTTGACAAAATCCAACATCCTTTCATGATAAGAGTCTTGGAAAGATCAGGAATTCAAGGCCCATACCTAAACATAATAAACGCAATCTACAGCAAACCAGTAGCCAACATCAAACTAAATGGAGAGAAACTCAAAGCAATCCCACAAAAATCAGGGACTAGATAAGACTGCCCACTTTCTCCCTACCTATTGAATATAGCACTTGAATCCTAGCCAGAGCAATTCAACAACAAAAAGAGATCACGGGGCTACAAATTGAAAAGGAAGTAGTCAAAATATCACTACTTGCAGATAATAAAATAGTATATATAGGCGACCTGAAAAATTCCACCAGAGAACTCCTAAACCTGATAAACAGCTTCAGTGCGGTAGCTGGATATAAAATTAACTCAAACAAATCAATGGCCTTTCTCTACACAAAGGATAAACCAGCTGAAAAAAAAAATTAGGAAAACAACACCCTTCACAATAGTCACAAATAAAATACCTTGGTGTGACTCTAACTAAGGAAGTGAAAGATCTGTATGACAAGAACTTCAAGTCTCTGAAGAAAGAAATTGAAGAAGATCTCAGAAGATGGAAACATCTCCCATGCTCATGGGTAGACAGAATTAATATAGTAAAAATAGCTATCCTGCTGAAAGCAATCTACAGATTCAACGCAATCCCCATCAAAATTCCAACTCAATTCTTCACTGAGTTAGAAAAGGCAATTTGCAAATTCATCTGGAATAATAATAAAAAAAAAAAACCTAGGATAGCAAAAACTATTCTCAACAATAAAGGAACATCTTGTGGAATCACCATGCCTGACATTAAGCTGTACTTCAGAGCAATTGTGAAAAAAAAAAAAACTACATGGTACTGGTACAGCGAAGGACAGGTAGACCAATGGAATAGAATTGAATACCCAGAAATAAATCCACACACTTATGGTCACTTGATCTTTGACAAGGGGAGCTAAAACTATCCAGAGGAAAACAGACAGCATTTCAAAAATGGTGCTGGCACAACTGGCATTTATCATGTAGAAGAATGCAAATTGATCCATTCTTATCTCCTTGTATAAAGCCCAAGTCTAAGTGGATCAAAGACCTCCACATAAAACCAGAGTCACTGAATTTTATAGAGGAGAAAGTGGGGAAAACCCACGAAGATATAGGAACAGGGGAAAAATTACTAAACAGAACAGCAATGGCTTGTGCTGTAAGATCAAGAACTGACAATTGGGACCTCATAAAATTGCAAAGCTTCTGTAAGGCAAAAGATACTGTCATTAAGACAAAAAGGCCACCAACAGATTGGGAAAGGATTTTTACCAATCCTAAATCTGATAGGGGACTAATATCCAATATATACAAAGAGTTCAAGAAGCTGGACTCCAGAAAAATCAAATAACCCCATTAAAAAATGGGGTACAGAGCTAAACAAGGAATTCTCAACTGAGGAATACTGAATGGCTGAGAAACACCTGAAAAAAATGTTCATCATCCTTAATCGTCAGGGAAATGCAAATCAAAATAATCTTGAGATTCCACCTCACTCTAGTCAGAATGGCTAAGATCAAAAACTCAGATGACAGCAGATGCTTACAATGATGTGGAGAAAGAGGAACACTCCTCCATTGCTGGTGGGATTGCAAGCTGGTACAACGACTCTGGAAGTCAGTCTGGAGGTTCCTCAGACAATTGGACATAGTACTACCGAAAGATCCAGCAATACCTCTCCTGGGCATATACCCAGAAGACGTTCCAACTGGTAATAAAAACACATGCTCCACTATGCTTATAGCAGCCTTATTTATAATAGCCAGAAGCTGGAAAGAACCCAGGTGTCCCTCAACAGAGGAATGGATACAGAAAATGTGGCACATTTACACAATGGTGTACTAATCTGTTATTAAAAACAATGAAGTCATGAAATTCCTAGGCAAATGGATGTATCTGGAGGATATCATCCTTAGTGAGGTAACCCAATCACAAAAGAAGATATGTACTCACTGATAAGCAGATATTAGTACAGAATCTTAGAATACCCAAGATACAATTTGCAAAATACAAGAAAATCAAGAGGAAGACCAGCGTGTGGATACTTCATTCCTCCTTAGAATAGGGAACAAAAAACCCATGAAAGGAGTTACAGAGACAAAGTTTGGAACTAAGACAAAAGGATGGACTATCCAGAGACTACCCCACCTGGGAATCCATCCCATAATCAGTCACCATACCCAGACACTATTGCATATGCCAGCAAGAGTTTGCTGAAGGGAACCTGATATAGCTGTCTCGTATGAGGCAATGCCAGTGCCTGGCAACTACAGAAGTGGATGCTCACAGTCATCTATAGGATGGAACACAGGGCCCCCAATGGAGAAGCTAGAGAAAGTTCCCAAGGAGCTGAAGGGGTCTGCAACCCTATAAGAGGAACAACAATATGAACTAACCAGAACCCCTAGAGCTCATGTCTCTTGCTGCATATGTAGCAGAAGATGGCCTAGTTTGCAATCATTGGCAAGAGAGGCCCCTTGGTATTGCAAACTTTATATGCCCCAGTACAAGGGAATGCCAGGGCCAAGAAGTGGGAGTGGGTGGGTAGGGGAGCAGGGCAGGGGGAGGGTATAGGGGACTTTTGGGATAGCATTTGAAATGTTAATTTTAAAAATATCTAAAAACAAACAAACAAACAAACAAAAAACCTAACAACAAGCCGACATACCTCCAGTAGAGGTATAAACTAATTATAGAAAAATGAAAAACAGACAAAGTTTTTATATAAAGAAACGATAATGAATGCTCTTGATGGAACTATGGTGTGCTGAATGACGTGCCTGCCATTCCACTGATCGGGGTTTCCCGATGCTGGCAATGCTACCTGTGCAAGTGGTGTGGAATGAGACAGACTTAGAAAGACAGACCTAAAGTTAACACTACTTCTCATTCTGTTAAGCAGTTGGCTCATAGTAATAGAACTCACTGGTCTGGTGACACTCTAGTGCCTACTAGGCACACTTATAACAGGAAGCAGGATGGATGTGCCTAAAAGGCCTCCATTATTTGGCATGTCTCTTCACTCCTGTTTCCTCCTGGACCAGTCTGTATGTAGGCATACTCTGCTCTTGTTGTACCTTTAGGCTCCAGAGAAGGCAGAGATCCTACAGGAGACCTTTGTTTGGCTGAGAAGAACCCAGGATTCCTGCCCCACTCCACACCCTCAGCTCTTCAGGAGTCCTCCAGCCTTTCCTCTGACTAGCAACAAAGTAAGTAAATGAAGTTGGTCATTCTGGACACTTTCCGATGTTTTCCATTCTTGCTGGAATCTAGGAAACCCTCCCCCATCCTCCAACCTAGCTATTTTTGGAGAAACTGGCATTTAAGAAGCACCGGGAGCATTTACTTGGCATTTCCCTGAATCACTAATAAAAATGATATTTGGATTCCTTTTCTGTTTCCTATTTCATTTCCTAGAAGATGGGAAGTAAATGGACCCACTCTAATCCAACCATAAGGTAATAAAAGTTGCTATTGATTGAGTAATTATTACAATCCAGTTAAGAACAGGGTGCATTATAAGCAAGTTTTTTCATTCAAACAACTCCCTAAGGTGCTTGCAATTTTGCCCTTCGTATCTTCAAAGACATAGCACATCCAAGATCACATAGATATCAAGAATCTAAACCGGAACTCAAAATTCAAGTTTGCAACTCTAAAATTCTTCTTTCAGAGAATAATTATCTCTTAAGCATTCCTGTTCCTCTCAAAAATTTACTAGAAGACTTTTAATCAGGCCAAAGTTTCCACAAGCGGGTGTTAGCACTTCTCACAACCATCTCCCAGGGATACAATGGTACAAAAAGAATGATAAGACCCAAGGTCAATAGAATGAGGGGACCACAACAAAGGAACACCCTGGAAACCCAAAAGCAAAGGGAAAGGTTCTGAGGGATTGCCAGATCCACAAGCTGCACTTACTAAGGTGGTTATGGCTAGTCCAGAGATTAGTCTCTGCACAAGAGTAAGGCAAACAAGCACATGGAGTTATTGTTCCCTGTACTTCTGAAAACCAAATCCAAACGATGCTACCTTAGATGAGTCCACTGGGAGACTAAGTGAGAAGATACAGTTTGCTATCCCTCCTATCCCAGTGAAAGGCTAGGTATGAAGACTCTGAATCGGAGATCCTTAGTACTTTAGGGTGGATGAGCAAAGCCGATAAGTGAGATTTCAGCTGAAAAATGAGAGTTGCATGAGATGGCCCATACCCAAATAAGTGAACAGATGTACAACTATGGCACGAGTTAGAAAATGAGGTTGAGAATATTCTTCAGAGACTATAGAAGAGAGAAAAGAGGATGAGGGTTGTGGGAGGGGAGGACACCACATCCCTCTATGGCAATCGAGACTCTTTCAAGCATAGACCTCCAAAGCTCCTTGGATGCTACTATCTCTGGTTTTAAAGTTACCTCCATGTTTTAGGGACTGTCTAAATCTGTCTGTCCATGTAGGCTACTCTAACAAAATCTCAGAGCTACAGAAATTTACCTCCTCAAAGTTCTTGAAATCAGAAGTCTCAGATGAAAGCACCACAGGGGGGGGGCCTGCTGCTGGGGTTCTCTGCTTGCCTGAGAGATGGCCTGCTTCTTAGAGATGAACTGATAGTGGAAAGAAACCTAATCAGATCAAATGTCATTAAATCCAAATTCAAAGAAAAAGAAAAAGCAGCCCCCAACTCCTTCAACTTCCCATAAGGAAACTGTAGTTACAATACGTTGCATGGAAAGAGTAATTATACATTATGTAAACACTGAATTTGTTTTCAGACCTCAGGGGTCAATGGTTGGAGGTTAAGATAATCATAGTCCCTAAGTCCTGGATTGGCCTTAGCATAATCCCTCCCGTTCATATGTCTCATCTCCTTCATTTTCTTTCCTCTTTATATAAACTGCCTGGTGCATTTAAAGTGTATAGTCACATTCATATGAGTTTTTTTTCAAATAGGTATAATATTATTCATGTGAATTTGCAACTTGCATACATATTTCACTCCATATCATTTTTTTTCACTTCACACTATTCTTTAGATCTATCTAGAACATGCTTTGGTTCATTTCATGCTTTGATAACAGAACACAACAACAGACATCCTTTAAAATGAACAGAAATGTATTTCCTATGCTTCCAGAGCTGGGAAGTCTTCCCACTTGAGATAGAAAGCCAAGTATCTATCAAGTGTTTTCATCCTGTGATGGAAGGTGAAGAGAGGGCAAGAAAATAAAAGAGAGAGCATGGAGTTACTGAGCCTACCCTTCCATGAGTACCCTGGAATAATGGCGTTCATCACTTCAGGAGGTAGTATCTCATAACTGGAGCATCTCTGTGAATTCTTGCTTCCCAGGACTTACACACTGGGATCAAATTTCTGACTTCAAATTTTGGAAACATGCCCAAGCTATAGTATTGAGCAATCACCTAAGATTGCTTCAAATTCATAAGTATTTCCTAATTTGCATTCATTCTATGTATTTATTTGAATCCTATTGAACAACAACTGGGTCATTTCCAACTTATAGCTCCAATAAACAAAATAGGGAACTTCTGTAGGGTGAATATCCTAGAATGTGAAGGAGTTAACAAAGAGATGTGAGGTGTAGTCCAGAAGTGATGTTCCATCTACACTTCTACCAATGATAAGCCTAGCCAGCAGTCAGCTTTTAATCTCTGGCTAGTCTGAGAAGAGTAAGGTAATATTTACACATTTTCATTTTTCAGCAGTGTTTAAGCATATTTTAATTTACCTACAATTATCCATATTTTCTTCTTTGAGGCTCCTGCCTATTTATACCTTTGTTTAGTTTACCATTGTGTTTCATCTGTTCCTTCCAGTCTTACAGGAAAACCTTATAGAGTCAGGGACTTGCTATCTTTTGACTTAGAAAACTAAGCAGACAAGAGCAAAAGACTTAAAACTTCCTTCAAACAAGAGTGGTTTAACAGATGGTGCTGGTCAAACCGGATAGCTACAGCTCAGAAAATGAAACTAGATCCTTACCTCTTACCCTGCGCAAAACTCAACTCCAAATGCATTAAAGGTTTCAACATAAGAGCCAATACCTTGAAAGAATTGGAGAAGAAAGTAGAGCATATGCTTTAACTGACAAGCACAGGAAAGGACTTTCTGAATAGGACCACAGCAGCACAGGCACTGAGACCAACAACTGAAAAACGGTTCCTATCATGAAACTAAAAAGCTTGATAGAAGGTATCTAATAAAGGATGTTATTATTTGAATAAAAAGGCAGCTTACAGAATGGAAAAATATCTTTATCAGCTACACAGCTAATAAAAAGTTAGTATCTATAATATATATATACATATATACATACACATATAATATATATGTGTATGTATGTATATAGGGTGAACATCCTAGAATGTGCTATATATATATATATATATATATATATATATATATATATATATATATATATATATATATATATATATATA
>LR749678.1:706227-821227 GCA_902729485.2 Mus minutoides | reverse complement strand
AGAGATTGCTTTCTCCCATTATATAGCTTGTAAAATGACTTGAGGTTTTAGACTATGTGTTCTTGCAATGTTTTAAAAAGTCATCTTTAAAGCTGTCTTTCCAGATTTAAAGTCTCTCCGGCATTTTTTTAAAAATCTCTATACTTTTACTGCGTTTATGGCATCCAGTAAGACATTTTGGTTGTAGTAAAAAGCTGTTGGTGTGCAGGGTTAACACACATTGTTGCGCTCTTTCCTTGTACGTGACTGAACAAGTCTTGAACTTGTACCTAAATTCCAGTTCTTAATGATAGATTAAAGCATCTACATTCCAGGGTTTGCACACTGAGCTCTCCAGCAGTACCAGTCTGGAGACAGCACAAGGCAGGTAGAACTGTGCCTGTGTCCAAGGGTCCTTGCGTATGACTTGGATGGCACCCAGCAAGTAGATGTACAACTCAGAACCTCCATTTCTTCATTCTTCATGGGAAGTCTGTGTTTTAAGGAGAAAGCCCGCCCATCGCGCCATGCTCATGACATGCCCTTGATAAATGGCAGCCGTAAGCTTGTGTGAGAGCCACATCATGAAGCCTGCTCCATTTTCTGCCAGCGACATTTGCAGCCACCCATTTGAAATGCTCCCTCCTGTTCCCACATATTATACCTTGACTCCAACCATTAGTTAATTTTGTTCATTTGTGGGTTTAGATAAAGTCTCACAATGTAGTCCCTTCTGGTCTAGAACTCACTCTATAGAGCACATTAGCATTGGACTTGGGATTTGATCCTCTTGCCTCTGCCTCACCTCTTACATAATTATGTTGAAGAACAAAGTCTCAGACGATAAGTCCTAGATTAGTAACCAATTAATCCACTTGCAAGCACTGAACATTTTGTTTATGTCTCCTAAGCCTCTGAGTCTTCCCCATAAAGCAAGCTAAATAATATCCATTGTAATAATAAAATGAAGAACAAAGAACATGGAAGTGCCTAGGGTGATGTACATATATGTGGGTGTTCAGAAGCTGGTGGTTGGTCTCGGTTGCCAATACATAAATCTAAACAATGTCAAATAAGCAAAATACCTTATATTCTTTCACTATCCCATGGGAACATTTTCGAATATTTAAATATCCTCTTTCCTCCAAAAGGATACCTGAGAGATGTAAATGTTCTAGATATAAAGGATTACACAGAAATTTTCAACCCTTTTGCTCCATACTGTGTCAAGTAATTGGATTTACACAGTGATCCCAGGCGTCAAACTGTCCAGGTTATTTTAATTGAATTAATTTCCAATGAACTTTGTAATACTTGGCAGCGTCTTACACATTTGTCTAATGTGATCAAGCCAGCGTTTGAGAGATTGCTAGCGAAACTCATAATATTTTTCTTAGCATTGCCCACCTTTCAAAAACAATCAAAAACCTAAGACTTCAAATGTATTACACAGCTAAAGCTGCTGCCTGCCCCACCCCCACCCCAAAAGATCCTGACGCCAGTGGACTCTTCTTCCAAATGGTTATCTTCCTTACTGGCTTTTCAATGGTCGTTTTACAAAAATCTTCCAAGCACACAAATCTTCAAGAACAAAGCAGTTGCCCAAATCAAGAAGCCTCAGTTAGATTCCGATCCCAGCTGCCTACTTGATACCCATTTTCAAAGTGAGCAGGAGATCAGCTTAAATCAGCACACTCCTCCCCAAACATCCTCCTTGCCTTTCATCCTCCCCGCTGCTCTGGTGTCCTGTCTGGAAGAAGATGTAGGGCTCTCTAAACAGTTGAGTTCAGCAATCTTCTAAACCGCTGACACAGCTCCCATGGCTAAGGGAAGGCAATATTTCTGTGACAATCTTCCATAATCCCAGGGGAGGCTCTCTTAGGTCAGCAGAGGTGACTGTGGTTCCCTGTCAACTGGAAGAGATGACTCCAAGTTTCATGTGCGGCTAGGAAGAATCGCCCTCAACCCCCTGCCGCTCCCTTCTTGGGCTTTTCTTTTGAATAAATCTACAACTAGTACCAAATGCTTAAAGACACCGCTGCATCTGTCTTCTCTTCCATTCTCATCTCTGGTGCTATCCCCAACTGGCGCGACTGATGACAAGTGCAGAGTGGTCAGCCATCCAAGCACATACAAAATTGTTTGGTCCTTGGAACAAAATTCAATCTTAGGTAGTTATTATTAAACCACAAAGATACAAATCAACCTTTATTTTTTGTAAACCACCTGGACCTGGACATATACATTATATGTTCTTCCCAGAAACTATATAGCGAATGCCACCCTCGTGATACAAATAGGAAATAACTGGGCATGGCCCTCCTTACTCACACTACTCCCCAGAGGCTGTATCTAGACATGAGTCAACATTTTGATGAGCTCTGAATAGCACAGCAGAAATAGGTCACCCCTCCTCAGTCAGAGTGCCCTTAGGTCCTAGTCACACCTGTGTCAACGACTGAAGCCAAGTTTCCGTCTTTCCCAGACAAGGCAAGAGCACATGTCCACTTAGAGGGAGGAAAGAACGAGCAACCAGTCCAATTCTGAAAGCTCAAGCTGGGTAGGGCTCCTGGAGGAAGACAAGATTGGACTTCAATTATAGGAAGAAATCACACTGACTGAGTAGCAGCTGCTCTCCTTGATCTTCATGCATTATGTCACCTAGCACTAAATGCCAGCCAATGAGATCCTTGCTATCCTTGTTCCCATTTATCGGATGAGGAAGTGGATGATTAAGTCATTTACCCAGATGGTATCACAGCCTCAACTCCAATTTCTCTCCACTTCTACCGCTGCTTTGTTGATCTTAATCCCCAAAAGCAAAATAGTCAAGAATAGCACCTGACTAGCCACGCCCCTTATTCCCATAAATGTATTAACGCAACCATAGGCTTGGAAATCAAGGCAATTTTCAGTTGTTAGATAAAGCTCAAGAATCCATCATATTTGCTAGATATAAAGAGAATTCACTTCAGCACTTTTGATCTGTATTTTATTTTTATAGTCATGTTTTCCCATAGCACAAAACATACCTATAGTCTAGAACAATCTTGGCGAAACTTTGTTCTTCACTCACAGGTCAATATTCACCCCATTTAGGTTGTTTTTGCACTCTGAAGAACCGTGGTGTGGCTGGAGATTTGAAGATGAACAGACCAATTCTGACCACTGGGGAGGCAGCTCGGAGATGCACCAGGCAGAAAACAACCAAGCTGCCATCCAACGTTATCACACCATAGTGATGGGGGAGCCTACTGAATGAAGTCAAAAACAAAGTACTCATAAGGAATGGTTGTGCTGCGGCTTCATTAAACTGATGCCACTGAGGTGAGCTTTAAAGGTTGTGTAGGAGCTCCCCATAGAATCAAGGAGAGAGAAAGGTCCTGGGCAGAGAGAGGATGGTGATGGGGTTTCAGGAATGAAATGAGCACTGAACAAGGGAAAGAAAGCATATGCTGTAAAATAAGAGCACAGAACCTTCAATTTTTTATAGTATGATGAGACTCACAGTATCCCTGCATGTGAGTTAAGCTGGGATCTTACAGCTGTCTACTCTTTAAAGCATCTCTGAAGTAAAAGCCACAAACTTCAGTCCTTGGCTTCCAAATCCCATCTCTTACCAATGCTTTAAAAATTGAGCCTGCTCAGGAAAGGATTCAGAAGAGAAGTTCTCTGGAGTACTTCAATTTGCCTCTAAGACCTCTGTGTCTGGTGCTCCGCAAACGAGAGCAGCCACACACTACACAGGCGATTCCCTGGAACCACTTCTTGTTTCCTCCAAGGTACCTTTCTCGAGGTGTGCATGGAGACAAAGCCTGCAGTCAGGATTCAGGATTCCCTCCCATCTCTCGTTGGCCCCTTTAATTTTCTCAGCTGCTGTGTTACTCTAGTGAGGTTTGATCATATCTGTTCTTGGTTATTGACTTACATCTTTATTATTGCGCAAAGGTTTTTGAAGCCATTCATATAACAGGCTGAAATGATAGAATACTCTTCCTTTCAAATCATGAAGACAATCTTTTTCTTTCATTAAAACCAAAGACAAGCTGAGAGACAAATAGGATAAGGTTTAACACATGGTAAGCTCTCTGCCTAAGCTCTGTTTGAGCTGTAAATTTGGCCATAAGCTTCCTGACAGCCAATGCAAGATCAGGAAGCTCATTGGTGATGGTTCTTTCTCCCTGCGAGAACTTCCAGGAGGTTCTTAGAAGATGCAGTTACTTACTAGGATACTTAACTCAACATTGTTCTTATGAAGTGCCCTACATGGGAGTCTGGGAAATGTAGAAATTAATATTAACAGTGAGGTTCCTGTGTATGCTTCATGTCCAATGGAAGACCGTATCCTGCCTGCACATTGACTTTTACCAAGCTACACGGGGACTTGGATGCCTGGCATTCTCTGGTCCATCTGCTTCTTATTCCCGCAGACTCCCTTGCTCAGAGCACAAACAACTCCTCTCTCTCTCTCTCTCTCTCTCTCTCTCTCTCTCTCTCTCTCTCTCATCTTTCTTTGCTCATCCAATTCTTTCCCTGTATCCTGTGTCTGTCTGTCTTCCTCTCTTGAAGTTCGTCAGTGCCCCACAGGGTATTTCACAATAGATGCCTCCTTTTCTCCCACTTGTCGACAACATATTTTTCAAATTAGCACTTGGTAGCTTTGGGGGAAACCCAGACATTGTTGGGAAGAAAGTGAGAGGCCAACTGAAAAAAAAAAAGGAGGGGGGGGGAAATAAAATCTGCTCTGTTTTCAGCTTGTTATAAATTTGCAATACAAGCAAAGAAAAATAAACACCCAGATTCTGCGACGATATAAAAGCCCTTTAGTTGGACAAGGCACCAAAGTGTACTCTTTCCCAGATCCTGTGATAGTTACAAACAGGGAGCTGTTTCTCATTCAGAATAGCATGGCATATCAGCTTTCGTCCCCTCCTCCCCCTCTCTCCTCCCTCTTTTCTTTCTCCTCCCTCCCTACTTATCTGTTCCTCCTTCTTCTCCTCCTCACCCTCTCCTCCTCCTCCCTTCCTCTGCTTCCCCCTCTTCCTCCTCATCTTTCTCCTCATCATCATTGTCTTTCTCCTTCTCTGTTTATCCTCTTCCTCCTGACTTGTCTTCACTACCATATTTGCCTGAGGAAGAATGAGAGCCAGCTAGACCACTGATAGCATGCCCAGCCCAAAACACAAGAATTCCATTCTTCCCAGGAAGCCACACCAAACACCCTCTCATCTCTGAGAAATGTCTGCTTCTGGTTCTGCATTTTAAGCTCCTTGAGATTTCCCCTGCTCCTTGAGATAGTTCCCTGCCCCTGGTAGGCGAGGACCTCATGAAAGCCAGCTGGTTCTCATTAGCAAATAAGATGATGTATACTCTTGCTAGGGCCTCTGCTGTAACTTTGTTCCTCCTTTGTGAGGGCTGCCCCCAACTTGATCAAATACTAAAGGATTCCAATTTGAACATTGACCCTAGCAATTACAGCAATATCCTTGGGAAAATTCTCTTAACCTCCCAAACCCTTGCTTTCTCCTTTACAAAGCATGGATAATAACCTCACAGTTATTAAAATTAGGACTTCAAACTGGGACCGTCCCATCACCACCGAGAACTATGCAAACTTGCATTATTATGGAATAAAGAAACGTGTACCTCGTAAACGCTGAGGTTGACAACCGCTGCTCTGAGTCCCTAGCTCACACTAACCTTTGCTCACTAGCTGGGTTTGTCTAAGCACTGCATTTATCTGAGCCTCAGTTTTCTATAATGACTATGTTGACAAAGGAGGTCACCTCAGAGCACAGGGCTGTTGAAGTTACATGAGACTAAGCCTCAGAAAGGACTTTGACATCTGTGAAATGCTAGACAAACATTAGCTGTTACTATTCTTAAGTAAGATCCGAAAGCCCATGCTCTGGCATTAGCTTCACACCTTCCACCTATGGCAGGCACTTGGCGGAATTTATCACATTCTCCTACCAGCTGTCTTCTCCTACTGACAATTATCTAATTTTTTTCTCAATAACCAAGTTCCCTGAGTAGAGCCAGGAAATCTACAGGGGAAATTAATCTATTCCTGTCTTTGGGGAACTTCAACTAATCAAGGCAAAGAATAAGTAACTAACATGTCTGAAGGAAGGCAGAGCATAGTGGAAAGAATGCCAAACTTGAAGAGGGAAGATCCATCTCAAATGACCCACTTGCTGAGTGAACCAGGGTCTCTAGGCTCCTCTGACCTTTGGCTTCTCTTCCCGTGAAGTGTGTGCATTGATAATAATATCTTCACCTAGATACTTGAAAGAAGATTAAAGAAGATTAAGTCTATTTACAACCTCTCTCTCTCTCTCTCTCTCTCTCTCACACACACACACACACACACACACACACACATACCACTTGCACACACACACAAATGTTATTCTTGCTATTACCTTGCAGATACTTTAATGTGGCAGATAGGTATTTTACTGAATATGACAATGGAGCAGATACCATATATGATATTATGTGTTAATGTATCTAGTTCTTATGGAGGATTTGGGATCTCTCTCTGGGAATTTGTCCCCTCCCTGTCTACTCAGGCTCTACTCTACTCACTTCCCTTTTACCTACAACATCATCCATCCATGCGGAGAAGGCCAGGGAAGTAAATTTGAAGAAAATGCTGGTCTCAGGATTGCCATATTCTTTCATTCAAATTTTGTAGTCTTTGCACTACTGTCTGATACATATTGATATAACTTCTCAAGACTCAAATACAGTAGAAATAAACTTCCCAAAGGTGCTTTCTTCTCACAACAGGCTTTTGGTATATATCTTCTTATACAACTTCCCCCAGAGACAGATATCCAAGACAAAGACCTGATTGTAAATAGTTTGACATATTCAGAGACAGTCAACAGGGTTTGCATGCAAGCAAGAAGCTTGTTGGAGATAGACTTCAGAATTATCCCTTTCCTTTGAGTGAAAGAGTTACTATTTATATAAAATGCCTGTTGGGCAGTAGTTTTTAGATTTCTTTCCATGTCAGGTAGCAAAATAGATACTCATAAACTTACAAAATTTCACATACTCCAAGAGGTAGAGTTCTAAGCAGGAGATACAGATACTGGAAAACATAGCATCACCATACATAAGTGAACCAAGACCACATGAACAAGCAAGCATATGTTTGTTGGGGCAAGGGTAGGAAAAAAGAGAGGAAAGAAAGATAAAGAAAAGTACTGCTTCAGGGATTTGATAGATGCAAGTTCTTATGATATGATATCATATACATATGAGATCTAAGGCAGTAATTGGATTATAAATCCACCCCTTCTGCCATGTACATTTCCAATGCCTTTCCATTCTGACTATGGTATGTTTCCTTGTCCTTTGCATGTGGGCTTGGCCATGTGACTTGTTTTTGTTTAAATAGATGGCAGTGGAGATGTGTATATTGCATATATGTGCCAAGGCTACAAAAGATTTGCTTCTTGGGGCTTGAATTGCTGAACCTTATGCAAGCATTGTTCTGATGATTTCAAATGACAGATGAGCTACTCCCACAAGCCTAGCCTAGACAAGCTAATCTCTGGCAGTCCCAAATGCATGGGTGCACCCAGCTCAGTGACCCAGTTGAAGTCAGGCTAGAACAACTGAGTTGAACCACATACACATAAGGGGAACATACTACTGTCATATGGAATTAAGGTTTCAGTTGGTTTGATCCTATGCAAGCACAAGGTGCTACTGTAAAATCCTACAATACAACTTTCTTCTCTGATAGCCCCAAATATTCACCTTTAAAATAAAATTCAAACAATATGTATGTTTTCTTTGGGTCATTACTTGAAATTATTTACTCATTGCCATGTATCATCCCATCATCCATCTGTGAGCTTCATGAAGTCAGGAACCTTGACTCTGCTAATGAACCTATTGCAAGCATTTAGTATAATATTTACCATGTGGTACGTGGTGAGTAGTTGTTGATTGAATGAATCAGTTTTTATTCTCCATGCCGCATACATTCAAAATGCTATTCCAATCATATTCAACTTACTGAACACAAGCACCCACACACAACTGTAGCTGAGTCAATCAAGTCTCAGTAAAAATGTTAAAGGAAGATTTGTTTTTTCTCTCAAATAATGTCATTAGAGTGACTGTTCCATGATTTAGAGTGAACAGAGGCTTACCCCATGGAGAACATAAAAGACAGTAATGCAATCCTAAGAACAGTGTGTTATACAATACCCACTGACTGAAGTAAAACAAAGGTAGATCGGAGAAACATGGGTGCATTCTGCTGAAAATAGCCTTAAGTGAGAGGCTATGAGATTTGTACTTCGTCCTTCTAACACAGTTCAGATTGAGGTGGCTGAGACAGCCTTCATTTTCAAGGTTTGGTAGAGAAATGTATACAAGCCACAAAACTAGGAATCCCTAGGCATCTGTATTCTTCTCTTCGAAATCTCTGCAGAGTTAGATAAGGAGACCTATCTATAAGGCACTATCTATAAACGTTTGAGAAAAAAATATTGTGAAATAAAAATCTAGAGTCTAAACTGGGCTTGATGGCAAACACCTTTAGACTCAGAACTCTGAGAGACAGAAGTAGACAAAGTTCTAGAAGTTCAAGGCCAGCTTAGTCTACATTCTAATTTCTAGGACAGTTGGGGCTGTGTAGACAGATGCTGTCTCAAAAAATGGGAAAAAATAACCTGAAGTCTAGGAAAATAATGCTTCCTTTGTGAATCTTACCCTATGTTAGACTTAAATATTAAAAAAAAAAAATAGCTCTTCATTGACTACCTTTCTATTCATCTGTATACCTCCGGTCTAGATAACATATCTTTTATATTCTAATCCTAATTCCTTGATGGTGGTCCCTCAGAGCTATATTACTTTTCTAGTTATGAGGGAAATGTCAATAAATGATGAACTCTATATAATGTATACACAGCTGTTTGTGATAAAAAAAATTCCATTTTACTATATGCTTCAACTCTTTGTTTATATAACTTTTTTTAAAGGAAATCTTTTCTATCATCCTCATTTTCTGTTGGAAAATCATTCCTTGTCTGGTATGCAAATATCTTTAGTCTAATTCTAACCCACCCTTCCTGGGACATGTTATTTTTATCCCGTGGCCTCGTCAAGTTCTTTGTGTTTCTCCCTTTCCCTAAAGTGCACTGTGTCCTCTCCCAGTCCTGTTACCCACATTCTCCTCTCTGAACAGGTCACCCTCCTCGTCCCCAAGCTTGGCTGCTATTCATCCTCAATGACCAGAACAAACATTGCCTTTCTATACAAAACTGTCAATTCTCTCTTTTCTGCCTCACCCTTTTCTTGGTGCCCACATCACCTTGTCCTCTTTCCCTGTCACACTTTACAACAAGACAGAAGACTTGGATGTCAGAGATACAACTTTCTCTAGTTTTAGGTCAGAATTTGATGTAGAATAAACATTCATGATGTTTTCGGGTGTCTGTGAGGGAAGGAGAGAAGAGGAATAGGCTGCTCCTGGAGAACATTGACTGAGCTAGTGCTGAACTGCACTCAAACTAAAGCACCTGAGCCTGAGGCCGGGTGAATCATCTGTGAGCTCATGAACATTACAGTCTACTGTAGCGACCAAGACACCCTACCTAAGGTATAGGACCCAGTGCAAAATGAAAATGCAGGGTCTCTTGTTAAAATATTAAGGATCTCAGGGTGCCAACAAAATATTAATCTGAGAATCAGATTCTTTTAAATATGTGCGGGTTCATGCAGGTCTCTGTAACTCGATTATGATTTCTGTCCCCCAAATCATGAATGAAGGTGTGGGCCACAGGCAGACGGTACTAAGATGCAACATGGAACCTTTAAGATCTTATGAGTTCTCTGTCTCTACCTGTCTCTGTCTCTATCTATCTATCTATCCCCACCACTGCTGGCTGAAGATGCTCCTACTTGTGTTCCTGACATGTCACCATCCCACCATCTTCCATACACATATAGCAAGAGATCAAACATCTAATCTTAGACTCTGAAACTACTGTCTTGTAATTAAGCTAGGTAAAATTCTTCTCTTTACAAAGTGAGTTGCCTCGTATATTTCACTGTAGTAATACAAAGCTGACAGTTATACTACAAAAGTAGCTCACCCATGAAGCCAGCCATGGTTCCTAAACTAGCTGAGGATTCCCAAGCCTCAATTTCTCTTAATGGCAGCAGTGGTTGGTCTGTCTATCCTTGGTGACATACTGACAGGAAATGGGAGACCCAAATGGAAACTCAGCAACTATATCTCATTACCAATTCACTTAGTTCCTTAATAAATCATAGATTCTGAGTGCAGTTACTGATCCAGACAGCAGAGACACAATGTGACACATGGATTATATAAAGTCTCCTGTATTGCAACAACGTAACAATGATTCATCTAACACCAGGCCTCATAGAGCTGAGCACGTGCAAGTTCATATTCTCATCTGAGAACAAAGATTCTTAGAATTGTGTAATATAATTTTATTACACAAAAAATTATTTTAAACAGTTCCTTCATACTTAAAGTTATTATTTCTTACTGGTATTTATTTTATTTTGCGGGGGGGTCCATATCTGTGTGAATGTTTGTGTGCCACGTGCATGTAGAATCCAGGAGAGGGCATCACATTTCCTGAAGCCAGAGTACAGGGGTTTGAGAGATGCCTAATGTAGGTGCTGTACCTCAGGATTGAGTAGCAAGTGTCCTTAACTGCTAATCCATCTCTCCAGACAAATTTTTAGTAACACATTTTGGTTACGTTTTTCATCTCTCATATCATATCTCAATATTTTATTATAGAAAATATGTTAGTGCTTTTGTCTTATGTATGACTATTTTACTGAACTCGTCAGTTCTAAATGATTTACAGTTTGTATTCTTGGGCTTTCTTTTTATATGCTATTTTATTACTTATTTAAGAATTTCTTGCAATGTATTTTGATCATATTTTTACTCCTCTTTCCTCTTCTAACTCCTCTCAGATCCACCTCCCTCTTCCTCACCTCTTCAAACTTCTTGTCCATTTTTTTCAGATAATCATATCCAAATAGCCATGGCTTGGTTTCTCTTTTATAACAGTCACATATCTAGTTTCTGTTTGATGATGTATTATGCTGCCTAGAATTTTTAGGAAAAAAAAAGTAAAACTATTTTTTCCTGAGAATGCAAGTAATAAGTCTCACATTTTAGTATTGGTTTGGTTTTTAGTAGTTCATTTTTAGTATGTTGGAAAAAAATCACTTTCTTAGGAGTTACTTTTATAAAATCTAGGATAGCCATTACCAAGTACATTGTACTATCTACTAGTCCTGACGTACAGCTCTTGTTGTATTACATAGAATTGTTATGTTCTGTATTAATCAGCTTCCTTTCATTTTAATATAAAGGAACTCTCTTCAGATTCCCAGAACAAATCATACTTAGTAATAACGAATGATCTTACGTGTGTGCTGTAGCACTGTTAGCACCAACTTTATTTTTATCAAATTTATACTAAGAATAGTCCACAGTGTCTTTTGTATTCCATCAGTATTATGCTACTCCGATTGTCTCTAAGACCACACTGGAGAATTAAGAATAATAACATTATGGGAATCTCCATCACACATTATCGACTTCTTTCACAGAAGCACTAATAACTGAAAATTTCTCCAAAGCTAGAATACTGCCTTGACTTTCTGTTCTTCACAGAAAGGAGAAATTCCATGAGCTTCCATTTGGCCCTTTCTACTATGTCATCTCTTTGGTAAGAGTCACAGAGCCCAAATGAGAATTCTTCTAGTTTCTAAGTTTGCATTAAAAAAATATCTATAGGTTAAGGATGAGATGACAGTTTAAGCTCCAAGTGAGGCCAGCCTGAGGCAGCACTCTTAAACCTGAACCCAGTAAGTATCCACTCTGAGTAGTTGAGCATGAGAGCAGCTTAGGTACCTTACAGCCTCACACACATTGTTCTGAATCTTACCAATATCAATTAGTAAAAAACCTAAAAATTTTTGGATTTAAAGTCTTCTTCTGGATTAAGTCTCTGTGGTGATTTGAATATGCTTGACCCAGGGAGTGGCACTAGGAGATGGGGCCTTGTTAGAGTAGGTGTGGCCTTGATAGAAGTGTGTCACTGTGGGGGTGGGCAATGAGACCCTCGTCCTAACCATGCGGGAGACAGTCTTCTCCTAGCAGCCTTCAGATGAAGATGCAGAGCAGTCAGCTCCTCCTGCACCATGCCTGCCGGTATGTAGCCATACTCTTGCCTTGATGATAATGGATTGTACCTCTGAATCTATGAGCCAGCCCCAGTTAAATGTTGTCCTTATGAGTTGCCTTGGTCATGGTCTCTGTTCACAGCAGTAAAGTCCTAACCAAGACAGAGTTACTTAGATAATCAAAGTTTGGATTATTGGCTTTGAAATAAAGAAGAACAGATGTAAAAAGCTACCTACCTTACAAACCAATTCCCTCAAGTGAGAGAGGTGCCATGGTACAGCATCATTAAGCAGAATGCAATTACTATGAGTGTGCAAGAGAAGGGGGTCTATTTGATTGACAAGGAGCAGAGATCTCTGTTCCACACCTTAGGGTCTCATTCCTCCCAAGCAATGCATTGTCTTTCACACAATGAAACTCTTAGGCATATGCATTAGGTTATGCCCATTAGTGAACAGCATCCCATTTGAACTATAGAGAGGCAGAAACACTAACTTTTCCTGGGTTTTTGTTTAGTCACTGAGCCAAGTCATTCAAATGGGTCTTTGTCTCTGGGACACTCATCGTCATTCAGAGAACCAGTTTTTCTGATCATTTTTGCCTTCTTTCTCCCCTCTATGCCTGGATACATATGGAGAAGACCATATAAAATGAAGTCTCCACTGGGCACTTCATTCTAGACTCCCCTCGTCTGACAGCATAAACAGCTTTTACAAAGGCACTCCCAGCACTGGCCTTTCCCCGCCCACTATCTGGATTCTCACCACCTCTCTTCTCATTAGGACAGATGGATGATCCTTAATTGCCAATGCCCATGCATATACACACACATCCATGCTCAGGCATTCACACATCCTTGCTTGGCAAGACAGCAAGGAGTAGTCACTTGAAATCCTCTCCTATGATAATTCTGTACAAGTCAGAGTTTTTCATTGAAAAACTGAAGAAACATTTCCAGGTTAGAGGAGCTAGAAAGGAAAATGAATTCATCCCTGTGTATAAGGAGAACACTTGAAGGATCTGGGGGGAGATTTGAGTGCATTTCAGAAATGTTGTCAAATAGAACTGCAATACTTAGCTTGGAAAAGCATAATTGAAAAATGGCTTTATTAAAAATATCCTGGGGGTGGAAAAAGCCAGGCGGTGGTGGCGCATGCCTTTAATCCCAGCACTTGGGAGGCAGAGGCAGGCAGATTTCTGAGTTCGAGGCCAGCCTGGTCTACAAACTGAGTTCCAGGACAGTGAAGGCTATACAGAGAAACCCTGTCTCAAAAAACCAGATATATATATATATATATTACCTTTAGTAGTTGCTCCTCATGCTTATAAAACTAGATAACTAGATATATATCCTGGGTAGTTCTTAGGAATAATTACTGTAAAGACAAGACCTACAGGATAAGAGGAACTGGGCTTGTTAAGAAACAGCTGGTACCATTGCCATCTGTGAACCCTAGAGGCCATCTCTACCACTACAGAATATTCCAGAATCATCGTTCTCAATTGTTCCTGCTTCTTTGCCTCCCTTGCTCATCCAAACTAAACCCCTACAAGTGGGGTGTCCTAGCTACACATGTGACATCTCAGAATATATGCAATAAAGGCAGGGGATTCTGAGCTTGAGGCTAGCATGGACTAGCTAGTGATCTTCAAGAGGGCTAGAAATAGTGACAGCCTGTCTAAAAACATAATTGTTAAACTGTACTAAGGACTACAGATCCATTCTTCTATGAAAATCAGAACAGAGAAAAAGAATTTGGAAGAATGGGACAAAATGCCTTCTATATGAAGAATTCCTTTCTTTTCAAGTATTATAAAATTTTTTGTGTCTAAGCTTTATCTATTTTTATAATTATGTTCATGTGGGATGGATATATATATATATATATATATATATATATATATATATATATATATATATATATATATATATATACATATTAGTACATTTGCCTTCAGAGGCCAAAAGATGGTGTTCTATCCGGATTCCTGGGAACTGATGAAACAGGAGGCTGTAAACTGCCCATTATATGTGCTAGGAACCAACTGAATTTGGGTGTTCTGCAAGTACTTGCCTGCTGAGCCATCTCTCCTGCCCCTAAGCTTTGAACTTCTGAAATAATTCATCATCAAAAATATCTGGCTCTAGGACATTTTGTTAATTATTATATATTAACAATATCTATTTTTCTATCATTGTTGGCATGTTTTAAGTACTTATAATTGGTGTTTATGAGGATGGGTAATACACAGCTACCACCCTTAAGGAACTTACAGCTAAGTCAATCCTGCTGGTGTTTCTGCTTCGACTCCTCAAAGGAGAATGCCTGATCACAATGGGCTCCGGAAGACGTTTCTAGAAGGAATAGTTTCTGTCTGCAAATCTGTATTAAGAGGCTCATTTTTAAAGTGCTGTGCTTGCTTAGAGGGGTGGGGTCCTTCAACTTGGTGCATGCATTGTTAGGATCTGCTAAGGAGTTCAGACTGGCCACATTGGTGTGTTAATGCTGAGAACAGTTCACATATAATCAATGTCAGTTAATATGCATTATCTAAGAGGTCTAATTGCCAAGAGGAAAGCCCCCTCAAACACTGATGATTACATATCACAATGAGTTAAAAATAGTGAAATTAGTTTGTATTATATTCAAAAGGACAGTAACGGTTTTTTAAAATGTTTAGGCACTATTAATGGGAATGCCAGGAGGAATATAGACAAACTGTGGTAATCTGAATTGAGCTGAACCATCTAGTTTTATAAGCATGAGGAGCAACTACTAAAGGTACGGCCACCCACCATTTGTTAAAAATATGTCAAGATTTGGAACCATCAAAAACTAAACCTTCCAATTCAGCCAATCCTCGTGATGGAAATTATAAATATTCTGGTAATCATATGAATCCCTTTAAAAGTGAGCATATGTTTACACAAGATATCATTATGGTCCTGTTTGCTAAACCAAAAATTCCCAACCCAGGCACCTGAATAAGGACGGGAGGCCAGAATTAGTCAGGAAGTGACCATTTCAAAAACCTCTGGATAGGGCCTATGGGTGTTTTCTTAAGGCTTTCTTTTTCTGCTGCTTTTGAAACTTTTTTTTTCTAACTTGTCCAGAAGGAACATTATAAGGTGGAATGAAAAAGAGATGAAAACTCCCAGCAAAATGATGACATGTCAGTCTTTTTCAAAAAGATCGCTTGGAAGACTCTTTACAATGGCCCCAGTTGATTTTTAAGCCTCCAAAATGTGCAAATCATTGCATTATTTTTCATCATGCCAGAAAGTGTTTGCATTTTTATTTTTGTGGGGCAGGAGCAGATGAATTCCTAGAAAAGCAGCTGGCCTCTTGCCATCTCTCAGAAGCTAATGTGTCGAGGATCCAGAAGGTAACAAGTAAGTTGATTTTGTTACCATTTGCGAATAAATATTTGATATCTACCACCGCATGAAAATCCTGGAGGGCCAGAAATTGTGATCCCAGTTGAACAATTAAGGAGATTCAGAAAGAATCAGTAATTTCCCAAATGCCGGTTTCATGTAAAGTGATCTGACCTCAACGCTGATGACCCAAATTGATTTGGTCCATGTAATCATCTAGACAGATGTCACCTACCCCCATCACTGTTCTCCTTTGAAGCCAAACTCCCCCTACAGAATGACCATACTTACTTTAAAGGAAGATGGCCACAACTCTCCCAAGAAAACTTCAAATCAGCATTAGGGGCTCCCTGAGTATAAACAGGAATTGTGACTTCCATCTTACCCACAGAGGGTAACACAGAGGATTAGCCATCACTCCTAAGATTACTTATGGCAGATTCTGTCCCTTTTGTCACCAGATACAATCTAGGTCTTCTGGTGGAAGAAACATATTTCTATTCTGTGAACTGCCTAGGGCAATAGCATACAGAAGATTCCTGGGACCACCAGTGGTTTCCAGGCAACAGCCAATGAGCAGCCAAGACCCTAAGATCCTCTAGGCCAGGAATGAGCAAGTAACTGCTGCTGACAACTTGAAACAGCATGAAGTATAGTCTCTTCCACTCAAGCCTACAGATGGGGATGTAATCAATTAGATTCCTTGAGTGCAGTCTTTGGAACTGAGCAGAGATTCCCCAACTCAGTTGTCTCTACGATTCTGGCCTATAGTAATTATAATAAATGCATGCTGACTTATGGCATTGTGGTGTACTAATACAAACACAGCTAAACTTAGACCCCAATCATTCCATCACAAACATTTAATACTTGCCCCAAGAACTGCTGTGTTAGTCACCTGAACTCTAATTTTGTTGTCATTGTCCCCAAGTTTCTAATATTTTTAAATTAGTATCTAAAGTAATGAGTTTCACTATGACCTTTTCATGCATACACATCATTGTAATTTGCTTATATTCATTTCTTCCAATACCATACACATACACACACACACACACCCTTACAGATATGCACATACACATACACTCACACACTCACACATACATACATATATATATATATATATATATATATATATATATATACACACATGCATGTACATACAAATACGCACACACAAGAAAACCTATATACACACAAATACACATACATGTACACACATGCATCCACACACATGCACTTGTACACACACACACACACACACACACACACACACACACACACACACACTTACAGCCCCTCCCTCAAATACTTGCCCTTTTACTTTCATGGCATACATTTTAAAGTCTAGACTATGCAAATGAGCAGAAATATGCAGTATTTGTCTTTCAGAATTTGGCTTTTTTTTCTCTTAACATGATGATCCTAGCCCCATGTATTTTCCCCAAATGACATAATAGCATTCTTCTTTTTGGCTGAATCAAACCCCATGGTGTATGCGCACCACACTTCCTCTTTTTTTTTTTTTTCAACTTTTTTTATTAGATATTTTCTTAATTTACATTTCAAATGCTATCCTGAAAGTTTTCTCTCTCCTCCCCCCGCCCTGCTCCCCTGCCCACCAACTCCCACTTCTTGGCCCTGGCATTCCCCTGTATTGGGGCATATAAAGATTGCAAGACCAAGGGGCCTCTCTTCCCAATGATGGCCAACTAGGCCATCTTCTGCTACATATGCAGCTAGAGACACGAGCTCTGGGGGTACTAGTTAGTTCATATTGTTGTTCTTCTTCTAGGGTTGCAGACGCCTTCAGCTCCTGGGGTTCTATCTCTAGCTTCTCCATTGTGGGCCCTGTGTTCCATCATATAGATGACTGTGAGCATCCACTTCTGTAGGAGACAGCTATATCAGGGTCCCTTCATTAAACACTTGCTGTCCTATTCAATAGTGTCTGAGTTTAGTGACTGATTATGGGATGGATCTCCTGGTGAGGTTGTCTCTGTATGGTCCATCCTTTCGTCTTAGCTCTAAACTTTGTCTCTGTAACTCCTTTCATGGGTATTTTGTTTCCTATTCAATGGAGGAATGAAGTATCCATGCGCTGGTCTTCCTTCTGATTTTCTTGTCACACTTCCTCTTCTATCTGTTGCCCAGCACTTGGGGTTGTTCTGTATCCAGGCTACCATTATTCAGATAACAATAAAAAAGATGTGAGGATTTCTCTTTGGTAGTCTAACTTAGAATTTTTGGGTATTGTCAAAATAGTATAGCCAGATCACATGATAGTTCTATCTTAGCTTTGGAAAGAACTTCCATCTCAATATCTGTAGTCACTGCATTGATTTATAATCTTACTGGCAACCTATAACGGACTATTTTTTCCACATTCCCACTCATGTGTGTTGTCTGACAAACTTTTATTTCTTCAGTTGCATGAATAAGAACTGAGCTACATGGGTAGCTTTTCAACAGCAAATGTAACAGAGGAGAGAGCTCAGCTGTCCCAGTGAGAGGACTGTGCCTACACAGAGGCACCTCATTCGTGGGCTCTCTCTCCATGAGCAAGAGAGACTGTAAGAACAGAATCAGACTGCTCTATCTCCTCACTGTGCCTAGAGCCATTGTAGCATTGTGGAATATGCTATGGGACCCATAGCTGGCTTTCGTTTGCCTATTCCAGCTTATGTGGACAGTTTTTATCTCTTACCAAAGACTCCCTTTTTCTCATCCATAGAACATCCAGGACTTGTGGTTCAGACCATAACCCAGTTAGTAGACTAAGGCTGGAGAGCCGTAAGTTCAAGGCTCACAAGACCTCAACTCCAAGTAGGTGACTGGGGATTGCAAATATAGCTAAGGGGCAAAGTATCTGCCTAGAGTACATGAGGCCTTAGGGTCAATACTCAGTTTGACAGAAAGAAGAAGGGGAGGGGAGGGGTGGAAGGAAAGGGGAAGGAGGGAAAAAGAAAAGGAGAGCTGGCAGGATGGCTTAGTGGTTAAAAGCACTTGGTAAGCAAGCCAGACAACCTGAATACAATCCCTCAGTGCTTCTTTGGTGAGATGGGAGATGGATCATTACACACACATGAAAGTAAGCTAGCTGGCCTGGATACACAGAGAGGTGGAGACAAGGGAGAGTCTGTCTCAACAAGGTAGAAGGCAGCAGCTAACTCCCAAAAGTTCTCCCCTGACCTCTATACATGGGCAGTGATACATGTGTAGACATACATGCATGCACATGCATACACATACACACACATAAATAGATCATTAAATTCTATGGATAAATAGAACAATTAAGCTCTGACACTAAACACAGGGACACTGTGGCTATTATATCAGCAATACTGTTGTCCCAGTTGTTTCAATGCAAAACCAAAGTGACCTTTCCAGGACCATCAGCTATTATTCTATGAAGCTAAGAGAGAGGCCAGAACTCTCTGATTCCAACTCTAGAACTCCTGCTACCATGTACACCTAATCTTTGAAAAACGTACAAAATACAATTTAATTCAATTTATGTTAATCTGAAAAATAAATGTACTTTAATTCAGCTCTTTGAGTAAAAGGGACTGTTGTGTAATGAAACATAATATTTGACCTGTCTCAAATCCTTGGTGTAAGGAATAAGAATAGAAATTCATTTCTAAAGAACTTTGGAATTCCTGTTTTAAATAATTCCACCTGAAAGAACCCCCATAATCGACTGCTCCTTAACATCAAGTTTGGGGATTTGGGCAGAGGCAACTGAGTTTTCCTTGAATCTTTTCATCTCTGTTTCAAAACAGGATTTACTAGATCACTACAAGCAAGCTGGTCCCACAGCCATGGGAAAGAACACTGTCATAGGCAGGTGGCGATCTGTCAAGGAGTATTAAAGATTTCTCAAAGAATCATCATGGAAACCACCAGTCAGCATCCATTTATCATAGTGCACACATTCTAATTTAGCCATAACAAAATGGATCTGATATTAATGCAGCCATAGGTATATTCATTGAAATAAAATTTCTGCCAAATCCTGTACCATAATCCCCATCCCTCCTCCCCCGCTCTGCCCCACAGCCTGCCCAGCATTCAAAGGCAACTGAGAGAGTTTCTGATAGCTCTTTCTGATAGCTCTGTGCCTCGGGAAGTAAATAAATCATCTGATAGGAGATATTTGAACTACATCACTTTCCAGGTCCCAGGTAGCCTAGGGGTCCCATGATTCAAGTGTATATTTTGCTACTTGAGGACTCAAACTATATGTCTGGGGAAAGGGGATTGATAAGACTGCATAGGGTCTAATCCCATGCTGTTACTTGAATCACACAGCTGGAAAAGTTTGCTAAAGGCTCTGACACACTGCTTAACTTACAAGCACACAATCTTTCTATATTTACCACCTTAAGAAAGAAAAGGAGAAGCCACCAAGCCAGGGAGCAATAGAGGTGACATTCAAAGAGAGGCTGATACCATTTTTCAAGATTTAAAGTAATCTAGAAACAGGAAACCAAGCCATTAAATAGAATCAAATGTAAAAGCAACAACTAGTAGATTTTTAAAGCCATAAATATCAATTAATATGATACCTCAATTAGCCATAAATTACATCATTAGGATAAATTCCCAGTACAGATATGGTAAGGGAAATGATCCAGTCTCCCGGGAAAGCGTGCACAGAAGTCACAGTGGAGGGAAAGAAGAGGAGAGAGAGGTAACAATTATACTGCATCTGTTTCTTCCACATCCACGGGGGGTACTTTCCCCTAAATCAGTTGAACAGTCAGTGATGTGAAAGATGAGGGCTCGTTAGGCAACCTGCAGACAGCACCTGAAATGGTTTGTCAAACAGTTGTGTCTCTGAAAATCAACAAGGAACCAGGACATGATGCTTCATTTATACAGGAGAAGACAATGACAACGAAGACCCAGAGACAAGGCAACTAGCCTTGTCACCATGGCCTTTTTACATTTAGCTCAAAAGACAAAAAAGACAAAAAAGCAGAATGACAGAACAGAAAACAAACTCAAGGCAGCAACGCGGACGTGAGGAGTGGCACTTCTCAGGTCTCTGCCGCCGTGTCCAGGACTGGGCGCCACCGCTTTTTCATTCATAATGACTCAATAAGGTGGTTTTATTCCATTCTTGTAGATAATAGACCTCACAAAGGAAATCTTTCTCCAAGTCACACCACACTAGATTCGAAGACAAATATGTTCAGCTTCCTTTCGAGGTAACGGGAGCAGAGATTATATTAGGTGTTCCAGCCATAGATACGGATGATGTAGGTTTGTAGCCATAGCCAATCTGGAGAAGAAAGAGAGAAATGCTGACCACAGCACTTCCAATCTCAAACAGCTCCCCCAACCCACTAGAACACATCACTACAGTCCCTCTCAAAGTCAACTTTTTAAATGTCCCCACCACAACAGCCTACTGTATGGTGCTGAAGTCACAAAGTTCTCTTTCTCTGTGAGTCCTTTTTGGGCTCTTTCAGAAGGACTGCTCAGCAACTTCAGTTCACTCTATCTAGAAACAACTTGAGTTCTCATTATTGTCGGTAAAAAAAATCTGGAAAGATGCCTCTGTGCCATCACATAGTATCAGGGAGATTGCAGATCAGTCTTCGGGTTCTTAGTTTTATTAATAAGTGACTATAAGAATAACCTCAGCAGGAAGCTTGAGGACAGTTGTTTAAAAGTTAGCTTCTGGGGGCTGGTGAGATGGCTCAGCGGGTAAGAGCACCCGACTGCTCTTCCGAAGGTGATAAGTTCAAATCCCAGCAACCACATGGTGGCTCACAATCATCTGTAACGAGAACTGGCTCCCTCTTCTGGAGTGTCTGAGGACAGCTACAGTGTACTTACATATAATAAAATAAAATAAATCTAAAAATTAAAAAAAAAAAAGTTAGCTTCTTCTTCCTGTCCTCATGCTCCAAGAAATAAGACTGAGACGCGGTGGTGGCGCACGCCTTTAATCCCAGCACTCAGGAGGCAGAGGTAGAAGGATTTCTGAGTTCAAGGCCAGCCTCGAACTACAGAGTGAGTTCCAGGACAGCCAGGGCTACACAGAGAAACCCTGTCTCGAAAAAACAAAAAACAAAACAAAACAAAACAAAAAAACACTGAGACTCAAAACTGATTTACAAATACCTCTGCCATAAGCTAGCCTCTTCTCAGACTAGAATCCTGATTTAAGATAACCTACATTTATTTTAACGTACAGTTTGTCACGTGGCCAGTTCCCTGTGTTCAGGTTCCATGTATCCATCTCCTCACACCTTCCAGGGCAGATCTTCTCATATCTAGCTCTATCTCAGAGTTCTTTCTTCCTCCTTGATGCCCCGCTGTCTGTTTCCTGCCTAAGACCTAGGCCATAGGCTTTTTCATTGACAGGTGAAGATAAGACATAAGATATTCTGTCTACACAGTTGTATCAGAATTTAAAAGAAAAATAGCAGGACAGGCAAGCTAAAAATCTGGGCAGTTGCCCAGAGAAGGTAGCTGGGCAAATAAAAGGGAGAAAGAAGGTCATGCCTTTTCAATGAGGCTGCCATGTTCAGGAAGGGGAGGGATGGGGGTGGGGGGGTCAGTAAGCAGCCACACGGTGGGAGGGGTGTGAAGAAGCTTCAGACAAAGAGTGAAGAAGCCTGAAACGTTAAAGAAAGCACACCTGAGCTTTGGCAAGCATCCAAAAGAAAGAGATAGGAAGAAAATAGGAAGAAACATCATGCTTTTTCAAACGAAGTCTCAGACTTAACGGAGATACAAGGCCGCTCCCTACATGACTGCGCTGAGGGCAGGGTTTATAGGGAGCAAATATCTATCATCTCATTAAGAGCACAATGTTTCCTCCCCTCTCTTTAGCAAGGCCTTAAATAAATCACCCTCTCTGGGGTAGTCTCTTGGCCAGGTGATTAACAAGGTGACTGACAGTCCCAGCTAAATTAACTCTCAAGGAGAGAAACAATGGTGTTTCCTGTCTCTATCCACTCCAGAAGTAGACTCCATTTATGAGCAAATAGTTAGCTTTCCTTTGATGGGCCTCTAAGGAGGTTACATCACTTAGGCAATGGGCTGAGTTGAAAAATAGATATGACTTATTTTAATCAAGAAAGACCAGAGATATAGTTCCAAAGCTGTTCATCTGAAGGCATTCGGATCTAGACTGGAGTTCTAGTCATATATACTCTCCAGGCAGAGATGACGATTTAGGGGATAAGAAGTCACATTCCTAGCCTCTAGCAAGGTTATTTGTCAAACTGTGGCTTTTGTAGTCCCTACCTATAAACTGCCTAACCAATTTCTATATTTAGTCATTATCACTACCTCCATCTTAAAGTGATACTATATCTCAGGTGGGTTAACTTTATTAATGCAAGCATTAGCATTAATAAAACAGTGTCCAGCCCACTGTGAAGAATTAGGTAAGCGTTTGTTCTTATCATTCTATATTTTTTCCTTCCCATAGTTAGACACATACCATGGCGTGTCACACAAAGGGCCACCCAACCCAAGGGAGAGCATTCCAGCAAGGCAAAACTTCTCAATCAAGGGGATCCTCTCAGAAGAGAAGCCTGCCAGGGCAGGAGGCATACTTGGTTTTTATTCTAATGCAAGTGGTGATTGTGTGTTTTCCTCATTGGTTAGGGTCTTGACTCACAGTCTTTTGCAATTGGCTAATAAAGGAAAAAGTCACCAAGGAAATGAAGAAAAATGGAAATGGGTGGGCCACTTAAGTCACTTAAGTTCCAAGAAGAAACAGGGCCTTTGTGTGGACAAGTTTTAAAGGGATTAAACATTTGAACAAAGTTTTGAAAGGTAGGGAAGATAAAAAGATTTTAATTCCCACCAAGAGCCAAAGTTTCATAGTGTTAGACAGAAAAGACAAAATGTTTTATGTTTCTTATTCCTTAACTGCCATCACATCATAGGCTGTTTGAACAGGTTCTGGTTTCCTCAGTCCAGCTGCTTGCCCATAATCTTGGGTATCTAACTAGGTCCTACGTATGAGAAAGGTGACAGCTCCCTTTTCTGCTTAGGCACAACTATTTTCTCCTTATTCCTAGAGCTCTACTCTAAAGCACAAAACACTCTGATTCTGATATCAGAAATCACACTCAGTTGGACAAACTCAGCTTTTCAGCCCTCCAGTTTTGGCTTGTGTGGCTGATACAAGCACAGGGAAACCTGGCATATCAAGTCAACCATAAATGGCCTATCAGTGAAGACAATAGTCCCCACGCTCTCTGAGCAAGCTGAGAAGGGTAATGTTTTCAAGGCCAGAGAAAGATCTGGGTCACATCCACAAGAGAAACAGAGATGCTGCCATGTGGTTGCGCTGAAGAATTAAATGAGCCAATAGCAGCCAAGACTTTGGAAACCAACAGGACTAAAGACAGGTGACACACAAAATGTAAAATACCCTAAAAGCACACAGCTCAGGAGAAAGACATAAAGAGTATCTAGGAGAGGAAAGAAATGGTCCTGTATATAACTCCACACTGAGGCCCTCTGGTATCGCTGAATGAGCCAGTGTAGGGTCCTTCTCTTAATGGTGCCACTACCTACACAGCATGTGTATATATTCATTGTCTTGTGGGTGCAGCAAAAGACCTGAACAAAGCAACTCAAGGAAGGAAGAATTTAGTTGGGCTCACAGTTTGAGACTAGAATCCATAGCTGCAGTACCAGCACAGTGGAGCAGCTGGTCACATTGGAGCTGCAGTCAGGAAACTCACAGAGATGAATGTTGATGTTCAGCTCCATGTTTCCTTTTAAAGTATTTTGGACCATATCAGTGGGATGCTGTTCCCAATGTTTAGCATGGGTCTTCAGATCTCAGTTAATTCAACAGACCTATGAAGAGATGTGTTCCCATGGTGATTCTAAATCCCATGGAATTGACAGCCAAGATTACCCATCACAGCTAGAGACTACTGGGAAGAGCCTCGGCCCTGCCCAACACTCAGAGGGATGCTAAGATAGCCTGCCCTAAAGATGCTCTCACAAAACTGTCTGAGTAAAGTGAGGGTAATATCTTTGCGTGGGTTAGGCTTTATTTTTCATCCTGAAGTTTCAGCAAAAGACAATAAAATAAATTAGTAATGAACAAGAAAGCAACCAAAGATTTGATTTTGCATCTCTAGACTGACCAGAGTGCCATAAGAATGTAAACCTTGATCTGGGAATTACAAAGGTAGCTGGGTGGTGGTGGTAGTGGTACACACCTTTAATCCCAGCACTCAGGAGGCAGAGGCAGGCAGATCTTTGAGTTTGAGGCCAGCCTGGACTACAGAGTGAGTTCCACGACAGCCAAAGATACACTGAGAAACTCTGTCTGAAAGAAAACCAGAACCAAACAAACAAATGAAAAATAAAGAGGTAGAAGTTCTAGCTGATGATAAGCAGAACTCCAGTCTTCATGTGATCACCATGAAAGAGGGTGCAGCTCTCCATTCAGTGCTTGTGGTTTTTTGGATAAGAATGATGCCCACAGACTCATAGATTTGCATGCTTAGTCATCAGGAAGAGGCCCTATGTGAGAAGGATTACAAGGATTAGATGCGGCCTTTTTGGAATAGGTGAGCACACCAGGCCCTCAGTTTTCCTCTGCGTGTGGATCAAGATGTAGCTCTCAGCTACTTCTCCAGCACCATGTCTACCTCCAAGCCACCACACCCTCTCCATGCTGTGATGATAATGGAGTAACCCTCTGAAACTGAAAACCAGCCCTCAGTTAAGTTACCTTGGCATTGGTGTCTCTTCACAGCAGTAAAACACTGACAAAGACAATGGCAAATCCAGGCCTGCCCATCTCTGCTCTCGGTAAACCCTGAGGATTGACTAGTTTATTCTCTAGACCCCATAATCAGGACAAAAATGAAAAACTCATATGTGTTGAGAATACACATAAGGTAAAAAGACTCAAGGCTATGGCATAAAAAGGCACTTTAAAGAAATTGACCTAGAGATAGTATGCAGAAGCATAGCAATTATAAACCATATCATAGGAGTCTTTAGACTAGGAACTGTAGAGAAAAAGGCTTAAGTGACTTGATCAAAAATCACATAGTGACTTGGTGGTCTAGAGAAAAAGAGCCGATAGAATGGAATCAAACTCAACTGTATCATTTTAAACCTAAGTCAAGCACAAATTATTATGTATAATGAACACACCTCGGCATGTTGGAAAACTCTCCATAATCTCAAATCCTGCTCATAAAAAAAAAACAAAGATACATCATTGTAGCCCATAGTGTTTTGAAGGTTGCTCATCATCATATATAAATTAAGGGGAAAAACAAGTCTTAAATGCCCTTATGAGATGTAACCCAAACTTTTTCCTAGGCTCAGAGAATAAATATCATCTACATGCAGAGTTAATACCTGTTCTCCTCTTAGCCTAAACTGTACAGTAATGGTGATTGGATCATGATCACAAAGTCCATTCAGGGTGATGGCTAGAGCCCGAGATCTATTCACCAAACAAATTAAGATTACCAGATCAAGGCAATCCTCATTCTAAATGCTGAGTAAATGGCCAATAAAATAACAGCCTAGAAAAAGAGACACACAATTATCAATAAGCTTCATACAAACTGTATGCGATTACAAATGCTAAAGAATATAATAAAAGCAAATAACTGGATTTTATAAGAGAGCCAGAAAAATGAGGTTTATTGTGAGGTTTATTATGAAGTTTATTAAACAGTGCTTATACTTTCTAGACCCCAGTGCTATCCTCTCTGGGGAAAGCTGGGTTTTAAAATGAGGCAATAGAGGAATATTGGGGTGTCTTTGAGAATGACAAAGTCTTTTTCAGGGAGCTAGGGAATCTAAAAACTTAGTGGTCACTACAGCCACCCTGAGCCAGTGACTCTCAGGTGCTTGTCTCCCAAATCTGAAAATGAATATACACAAAGTATAAAGGTAAGTTTTAGAGTTTGTTATAAATGTATATGTGGGAGCTTAAGCTGGCAGGACAGCCAAGCTGTTTGAGATATGCATGAGGTCAGTCAAGCATGCAGACAAGCAGTTGCATGGCAGAGGTGGTAAGGAAGGGGGTCAGAGAAAGAGTAAGGAAGCCCAGAGCATCAGGAAAGGCACACGTGAGCTCTGGCCAGTGCCTTAAAGGAAAAAAAAAGAATTACTCCATTCTGACTCAGAAAGGTGGGCCAACCCAACAGAACCTCGTGGCGAGTGGTAGAGAGTAGACACTAAGGTGGGAGAATTCCAGAAAAGAAAAGTACACAATCTCATTAAAGAAATAATTATTCCTCCTATCTCTTCAACATGGCTTAACACACGGAGCCTCCTTCCTAGGGGTAGTCCCATTCCTGATGGATGATCCCTTAGACATGTGATTGGCTTGTCCAGCTGGATTAAATCTTACGTTTCTAATGAAGAGGTCCGCTCAGGAACTTTAGAAAATTCCACTGGACCACCTCCCCTCCTAGAAGAGACCAGCCATAGGCACCCCTCCCCTCCCGAAGGGTGGGGCTAATTATATTCCTCGGACCACAAGGAGGAGGGACCAGCCTCCTGCTGAAGGGGAAGTCCAGAGCTCATAGACACATTCTGCGACCACCTACCTCATTCCCTAAAGACCAATCAGTTTAAAAGTCACGCTGTTCTGCCAATCACATTGTGCCTAATTGCTGCTGCCTGGAGAACTGTATAAAGGCTCACTGTGCGTATTCGTTCTTTCTCTCCATGTGCAGAGCGACACCAACATGCTGGAACAATAAATTCCTCTTGCTTTTTGCATGGATTCCTGGCTCTGCATCGTTCACTCAGGGAGTCCCAGTAAACTAAGACTCCACAGAGTCTTACAGTGACAGATGGGAAAGCAAGCCCTCTACCCAGGCCAGACACCTTTTCCAATGGACCCTGATCTTCCTTCCCCGGAGAGCCCCCGATCAAGATTACTGTACAAACTTTTGCCCCTAAACAAGGTCCTTGGAGGATGTTGAGCAGAAGTCATATCTGGGTAACTCTTGCTTGGGTTCTTCCAACCATGTTACCCTATTGTCCTGTAACAACTGCTTCTGGTGCATGGAAGAGAAGAGCATGCACCACTGTACGGCCAGGTAAAAAGCCCTCGGGACCACAGAGATGCATCAACCAAACACTGTTGGTATTTCGGGACATGAGAAAAGCGCAGCCCATCTGCCTCTCCAGCTTCTGCCCATCTGTCATTGCTACACTGTACCACAGGCACCCAGAGAAGTCTTTCAAATATACTTTCTGAGCATTATGTTTAAGATCCAGTTTAAAAAGAAAACTGGCTACGGGGGCTGAGCGCTCGAATTCCCTCAGCTCTTTCCCCTTAATGATGGTGCAGACAGCCAGCCAGAAACAAAGGCTCCCGGCCTCTGTTGATTCTCTGATGCCTCATCTGAAGCCTAGGTATTTATTTTAATTCAGAACTTCATTCCTCTTAAAGGGGAAAATCAGAGTCCCTGAAGAGGTTCTCCAGCTAAGATTTCAATCTCCATTTCCTCCAAAATGAACGTCAAAGGATAAAAAAAAAAAAAAAGAAAAAAAAAAAAAAAAAGAAAAGAAAAGAAAAGAAAAAGAAAAAGAAAAAGAAAAAGAAAAAGAAAAGAAAAAAACCACCCAGGATCCTCAAGACGATCCACTTTTGAGTTTCTAATTTTGACAAGGAAGCCATCCCATCGTTTGGTAGTCTAAGCCCAACGAAGAACGCAAGGAGGAAAGAAAATCAAATACAGGGATCTGATCGATCAAATCAAAAAGAGGTCTGGGCAAAACAAGGTGGAGGAAAACACAGCCTCCCGAGGCTCTGAGCTAATAGAAGCAGCTGGTGAAGACCACAAGACAAGAGAATGAGAAAGGGTTTCCAGGGAGGGGAAGCAGTAGCTTCTGTGCTACAAAGGAGCAGAAATTAGCATTGCAATGGAGCAGCACAAAGGAACCCTAGCCAAGCCTGAAGGAGGCCCCTCTCCTCCTGCTCCTTCAAGGTCTATTTGTGTCCCTCAGCAGCCTCCCCACAAATAGATAGATAGATAGATAGATAGATAGATAGATAGATAGATAGATAGATAGATAGATAGATAGAAGAAAGAAAGAAAGAAAGAAAGAAAGAAAGAAAGAAAGAAAGAAAGAAAGAAAAGAAAGAGGTTGCCTCCCTTTGAGTTATCATCTCTACAATTTTTAAAAGAAGTATTTTTTTATTCATTTAGCTAAAAATAAGCCATTCCTCTGCTTGGTATTTGGGCAGGATTTGGCCCCCACATCTTCGACACACTCTTGTTGTCAGAACTTTGCTGCCTCCCTCTCTCTTCCTTTTGATAAAAGTTTGGACTCCTCTGAGTGTTCCTTCACTCCTAAGCTCCAAACATTTCAAACAGCACAAAAGATATGACAAGATGAAAGGACGTGTCCACAAATAGACAGCTAGACAACTAGTTAGCAGCTTTTGGCTCTCCCTTTCTCCTTCAGGATGGAAAGGTTGTTTTTCATTGCAGTACAATCTCTCTCTCTCTCTCTCTCTCTCTCTCTCTCTCTCTCTCTCTCTCTCTCACACACACACACACACACACACACACACACACACACACACACACACACACACACACACTGGCCACTTTCCAAGCCCTTAGTGTTTGAAAGAGAAAAACACCCACCCTGCCCTGGGTAGCCTTGACCTTTAGAGCTCCTTGTCCTTGTGGGGCAAGAGTGCAGAGCTACAATTTAAATGGAATTGCTCATTCTCCATCTTTTATAGTCCAGTGTTTGCAATTTAATGAGGTTTTGGTGTTCCATCTCAGAAGGGCATTTCTTTAACAAAAGGAACCTGAAACACAGGTTTTGATTAAAAACCTACCCAGGCTTTGGGGAGCTGGTTTAAATCTATTTCAGATCGGATCAACTGAGGTTTGATTTGAAGTCACTCGTCTTGTCCCCTGGCAGGCTTGGCCAGGACATTGCTTCTTCGTTCTTGATTTTAATCGCAGCTGCACCGCAAGTTTCTACCCCTCCTTCCTCCGGTCATTGCCTGAGCAGTCCTTAAGTTTGGACACAGAGGAGAATCCCTCCTGCATTGATTCAAATCCCTCTTGCTTCTCAGGTTGACTGAGAACTCTCCTAAGACAATTCCCTTCCATCTGGAAGTATCTAAGTCTGTTCTCACCTGACTCTGACACACTCCATCGTTTCCCCTGCTATTAAATACACCAGTGACCCTTTGATAAGCATGGGCATCCACATCCATTGCCTCACTCACATCCTGCTTCTCTTCCAGGGCTGCTTCTTTCCACTTGTCCTGGGAAAAGGATGGGAAGCCTAAGATTTTCCCTTCATCAGCATCACCAGATCCACTGCATTTCTAATGGTATCAGTTCCCTCATCTAACAACTTAACAATGGATTCCCCAGAGTTCTTAAACAAGTGTCCCTCTGCCCCAGCTCCAATGAGTCTTGGATCTAGAGACCTCCTTCACCCTCTAAGAGATGGTAAAAATCTTCAGTTCATTTTCCTCTAATTCATGCAATAAACAAGGCTTTCTTAATTTCTGTTGTTACCACCTTTTTTACTATCTTGCAAGCTCATGTGTGTGCATGTACACACACACACACACACACACATACACATCTACTTTGATGTAAATCCAAGACCTATCCTCCTGGGCCCTTGGGATCTGACCTCTGTCTATCGCCACAGTTCTTTTCTTCCTTCAAATCTCATCTCCCAAACTCCATACTAGTAACATCAACATACATACTGATTTACAAGCTGATGCTTATACTGGTATAATCTTCCTCTATGTTGGCCTGATCAACAGCTCATCTCACTCCATGAAAATATTCTCAACCATGGTTTTGGTTAGTAGTCCTATCTCTTTTTTCTCACACCACAAAAGCACCTCTACCAGACACAGGAGCAGCAAGCTTTGTTCCTCCTCTCCCATTCCTCTTCATTCTTTCCAGAGGACAAAGTACACAGCTCTTTTCCATAGTTGATATGCAGTCCAATCAATTAATTAAATACTTACCAAAGCAAGAGGTCAGAAGCTCTCACAGTCCTGTCTGCCATGGTAAGAATGGAGGCCGAGAGGTCCTTCTTAGGAAAGGTCAGAGATGACAGCTCATCTGTCTAAAACTCAATGCCATATGATGTAGGGTGGTGTGTCAGGTGATATTCTGACCCTAGATGGACACCACCAGGGAAGAGCTGCCTCATAACAGATTAACCTTCTCCATTAGCCTTTCATGGAGAGACGGCCTAGGAGTAATAGAATACAATTTAGACTGAAGTCCAGAAGCCTGCAACCTAAATCCTAGATCCTCTGATACCTACCTGCTTTGCATCTCTGGAAGTCATATAACATCTCTGTGATTTTGCTTACCCATCCTGTTTCATAAGCCAGGAATGGTGATGATAGCACTTTTGGGAATAAGGATTTTGCAAGCTTTCATCCTGATTTTAGCAACATGCCTCACTTTTAAGTAAATCTACTAAGTGGAAACCCTGCTTCTTAAATGTCATAGTCTACCATGTCCAAGATAGCTCCTCTAAGCTCAGCACAAAATGGAAGACTCCCTTTTCCATCAGGGCTTCCTCTTCTCTGCCTGACCTTATCTGAGGAGCATAAGTCTACCTGAGGAAGGTCACACAGCTCAGCAAACCTACAAATTCAACTTCCTCCCCCACTCCCAAAAGAAACTGCCCAACAAGTGCCTGGAATTCCTGGAATACCTCGCCATACAAATGAGGCAGTCCCAGTACTTTAAATTCCAGACAGTGATTTCCATTCACCCTGAAAACTCCTTTGCACTTTCTCAGGCTCATCTATAGCCCTTGTCTACCCCAAATAAAGGGTATGTGCATAATCTCTTTCATTGAATGCCCTCTAAAAGAGCTGTAATACTAAAATCCTTGAAGAAGACCTTTTCCCCCCAGCACTCCCCCAAGACTAAGATCCTGAAGACCCCATCTACTCTGGGCACTACTTCATCCTTCCAGCCCAGAGTACAGTAGCATCTTGACACCCTGAGGGAAAGAGCAGAACTCAGGACCAGAGTTGGCGCCCAACATGGGCCACGTATGTGAATCCATAGTCTACATCATAAAGATACTGTCTTATTAAATTTCTGAATGTATTTACAAGGTAGGACAGAACATAGAGCTAAGTGGTGTAAAACTGTCAGAGTGTGTTCCCTTCACATCTGCTGTCATGGAATTCCTTCACTGTTACTCTGAAAACATCCTCTTTTGCTTTGGCACTAGCTCTGAGTTCCCTGTTGCTTGGAGACAAAGGGAACAGTGAAGAATCAGAAAACCAAGAGGACATATTCTTAAACATCAAGTTCAAAAGCCACTGATCTAAGTGTAAAACAGAAATGCTGAGCACAGATTTTGTTTTTCTCTAAAACAGATAAAAGATTCATTGACTGAGAGAGATAAAGATGAAGGAGGGATTCCATGGAAAGAAGCAGAGATCAAGAGATGAGCCAACTGCCCCCGCAGCTACCATACTATTCATCACCACCTTCACATGAACTGCTCCCCTTACTGTTGTCTACTGAGGACAATATAAGAAAACATGTCACCTGTGATCTGCCCAGGTGAGATGCTCATTACCTACATCCTACAAATTTGCCCACTTCCTTACCTAATTCATAACCCATGTAGATGATCCTGTACACACACTTAATTTCTCTCTCTCTCTCTCTCTCTCTCTCTCTCTCTCTCTCTTTCTCTCTCTCACTGTGTGTGTGTGTGTGTGTGTGTGTGTGTGTGTGTGTGTGTGTGTAAAACTGTGGGACAATGGACCATGAGAGGTAGCCTGATCCTTAGTTGAGCTAAAGGCTTTGAAGCCCCAGAGACCCTGAAAGGACAGTAGGATCTTCACCTGCTCCCAGGCACTAGGCCCCTGTCACTAGCCACAGCCCCCTCACCTCCCATAGATTTGTGGCCATCAGTCATGTAAGAGCAATGCCCCAAGCCCCTCCATATGTAGATGAGGCATCGCTAACATCTCAGACCAAGACAATAGGAAAAGATACATGACTTGTGGTCACATAGACTCAAGACAGAGAACTCCATACTAATGAGGTACATAGAGGTCTGGAGGGCTTAGCCAATAAGCTTTCCTTCCCAAACATTCCTCCCTGCAAAAGATATTTAGTCTCAGGCCCACCCTGAGAAGTGGGGTATGGTTTTACACATCCACTTTCTGCGATGCCAATAGATATCTTAAAACCATAGCCTGCTACTTTTTATCAGGATTCGCCATACGAAGCCATGGAGAAGGCCTTTGCCTACAGAACTACTGTCTAATCTCCCATAGAAGGCCTCTCTGTACTCCAAGCCACAACAGTCGCCAAGACAACCACTGACAAAGGAATCTCTCTGTGGGACTAGCTGGAGCCTACCCTGACACCCGAGGCCTAGGCTAGACACAGCCCGTGGGCCTCCAACCTCATTCTCAGCAACTCCACAGCTCTCAGCAGTTCCCAGAGGCACTTGGATATCCAAGAGCCTGAGAACCAGACCACCCTGGCCTCATTGCAGTCCTGTGGATCCCCGAATCAGCTCTAGCTGTCCTGTACCTCAGACTGCACTTTCCTACCCCAAGTGGTACCTGAGCACTTCCCTACAGCCCAGCACCAGCCCTGCAAGGCCTGGGATAAGTGCAGTCAAACTCCCCACATTCTGCCTCCCCAAGCGGCCATGACCTGTGGCTGAGCAGACACTGGGCCCTGCAACCCTACCTAAAACATGATTCTTGGAGAGATTAATGACATGAAACTATGCCCACATTTGTCCAAGTTGAAATTATTGGAAGCTTCATATGGTTACCTACCAAACTGGTATTGTAGCATACAGATAGACAGACCCATTCTCTCTCTCTCTCTCTCTCTCTCTCTCTCTCTCTCTCTCTCTCTCTCTCTCTCACACACACACACACACACACACACAGAGAGAGAAAGAGAGAGAGAGAGAGAGAGAGAGAGAGAGAGAGAGAGAGAAATACACCCCTATCTCCTCCTCTAAACCACACATGAATTACCTCTTGAACTTTATATTGAGGACCAAAAATCGAACAGAAGAATCAAAGAAAGGTTTTCAAAGTTAAAACAAACAAACAAACAAAAAAAAAACCACTGGGTTCTTAATAGTTACTCTAAGGAAATAACTTAAGGTGATACCACTATCTTTCCTAAAGCAGTCATTGTAATAAAATGTTTATCTGAATATATCATTCTTTTTATCTTTTTTTTAAAGATTTACTTATTTGCTTTTATTTATATGAGTACACTGTAGCTGTCTTCACACACACACATTACAGATGGTTGTGAGCCACCATGTGGTTCCTGGAAACTGAACTCAGGACCTCTGGAAGAGCTCTTAACCTCTGAGCCATTTCTCCAGCCCCTGAATATATCATTCTTATTTATCAAAAATATTTCATACAACTCATTTTAATACAAAGACAATCCTTAGTGTTTTGGGTACAGAGAATCATGGGCACAGAAGTGGTAAATAAAACTGGTATGGAAAAGAAGGGTATTGGATTGTCTTATATAGAAGGTCAAAACACCCATGATTCTGCTCAAGGGATCTCCTTTTAAGTCATCCTCTGGTATTTCCTGAGAAGGGCAAGTAGGGTTCCACACCCCTCACATACCACACGCATGTTTAGTAAGAATGGAATGCAGAGGTAGTGGACCAAAGCCTGGAGAATAGGAAGAGGACAGGAATGAGAAGTAAATATTGCAAATGAATGCACTTAATTCTCAGGGGATCAGGGGAAATGCAAAATGTATGCACGTGTGTAAGTGAGCACAGACACCTCTTCAAGATGGGGCAAAAGCTGTGAGTGGTGCTGAATTCATGGACATAACATAAACAAACAAACAAACAAACAAACAAATAATACTTTATGAAATGAAACTATAGACCAGTCTCAACAATTAAAGGCATCTGGGGCTTTGCTGGTCAAGTGGAGGAATAACCAGAACCTTGCCTAAAAGGAGCCAACAGGGGAATAAAGCCTATGAAGGTTGTTATGGACTTAAGAGAGAGAGAATTAGAGGAAATTTTAATACAGTAGAATATGTGCTGTGATGGGAAAAGAAGTAAACCCTGTATCTCCACTATTATGGAAGCAGTCTTCTGTAAAAGAGTAGTAGGTAGAGAATTCTATTGTTGGAAGTAGCTCTTCTAATTCTTTTAATTGGCAAGTAACCATTGTGTATATTCATAGGTTAACATTGGTACTTCTACACATTAGAGAATGAGTCTGAGTAACCTGGATGTGTTGGGTGACTGAAATAGTGGGCATGGTCAAGAGTCCTCACACAGAAGGCCAATAGGAACCTGGATGTGTTGGGTGACTGAAATAGTGGGCATGGTCAAGAGTCCTCACACAGAAGGCCAATAGGAACCTGGATGTGTTGGGTGACCGAAATAGTGGGCATGGTCAAGAGTCCTCACACAGAAGGCCAATAGGAACCTGGATGTGTTGGGTGATTGAAATAGTGGACATGGTCAAGAGTCCTCACACAAAAGGCCAATGGGAAATGCACATCTGCAGACAGGCTTTAATCTTACTTAAAGAGTACTCGCGATTGTTTTTGATGACTAGTCAACAGGAAGGTTTTCACATTGAATTGCAAACTTCCAATTTGTCTTCAAATCGCTTCTCAAAGCAATTGACTAAAGTTGAGCAGTGACTGTCTCTTTAAAGGGGGCCAGATTTGCCGAGTTCTGAAACTTTCCTGTGCTCAATATATATGAAAATGTCCCTCAACATTCACATGCTGGAACCTTACTGTGAATGAGATTAACATTGAGAGGTAAAGCTATAGGAGGTAAAAAGGCCATGAGGGTGGAGCTCTAGTGAGTGGAGTTAGTGTCCTTATGGAAGAAGTCTTGGAATGCCATGTTGACATAGCAAGAACTCTCATCAGAGAGACAAAGTATTCTGGGACCTTGATCTTTCCCTCTTCAGCCTCCAGACTGTGAGGAATAAATCTCTATTGTTTATAATTTACCTAGCTTCACGCATTTTGTTGCAGCAGCTGGAATAGGCTAAGCCATTTACCCGTAGTCCTGAGGCCCAAGTCAGTTGTCATTTGGGATAACAGTAAAGTTCAAGAAAAAGCAAACTTTTCCAACATTTAAATTTCTATCAAACATGGGAAAACATAAGGTAGACTAAAAGCCATGTTTTACCCTGTTCTTTGTCCTTGGCAGTATGGTCAGTGATATCCCCATATGCCAAAATCATAGACATAAAAGCAATCAGTGGAGAATGAGATGTAGAGATGGTGAACAGAGGAGTGAGGAGGCTGGACAAAGGAAACTGTGCCTGACTCAGGTCAGGCAAGAGATCTCAAAGGCTCAGAGCCTGAATGTGCTCACACACTGGGTGATGGACTGGTTGACACTATCCCATCCTTTAGTTGTCATACTTTCTGGATTTCCAGAAGTATACATTTATTTATGCACTTTTATTTTCAGAATAGCAAACATTTTTTTGTTTGTTTTGGTTTTTGTTTTGTTTTGTTTTGTTTTTTGAGACAGGGTTTCTCTGTATATCTCTGGCTGTCCTGTAATTTACTCTGCAGACCAGGCTGGTCTTAAACTCAGAAATCCACCTGCCTCTCTGTCTCCCAAGTGCTGGGATTAAAGGCGCGTAGCACCAATGCCTGGCGCAAACACTACTTTAAAGAGAAAAGTCATGTGGGCTATTTTTGTTTTGCTTTATTTTTTGAGATTATAATTTAATCAATATGTTTTTCTCCTTCCCATTCCTCCCTATAAGCCCTCCCATGTACCCTTCTACTTTCTCCTTCAAATTTATGGCCTTTTTTTTTCACTAATTGCATGCTTATATGTATTTGTGTGTATGTGTATGTGTGTGTGTGTGTGTGTGTGTACATATATATATGTATATATATATATATATATATATATATATATATATATATATATATTCTTAAATATCACTTGTCTAGTCCAAATAATGTTACTTATATGTATGTTGCTTTACTTATTTGTGGGGTGTGTGTGTGTGTGTGTGTGTGTGTGTGTGTGTGTGTATGTGTGTGTGGTGCAGATGTGTGTGGCCATGCAGAGTTGAGAACAGCACCTTGGGCATCTTCTTTGACTTATCCCATTCCCTTAAGACCTAGCAGCTTGCCATTTAGGTTAGTCTACCCCGCCAGAGAGCTCTCAGTATCCACAATCAGCATCCCTTCAATGCTGAGGTTGCAGGTAGATCAAACCATGCCCAGCGTTCTGCATGGCTGTTGGAGGTTTGTATTTACATCTCCATACAGCCATCTACCCAGCCTATTTGTTATACCTGTGATTGCAATTAGCTCATTTGTACTTATGGGATTTGAAGCAAAAATCGGTGGAAGAGGTGGGCTAGCTCATGCTTCGTGTGGCAACTGCTTAAGAGTACAAACCTGAAGCTCCCGAATGTAGGAGCAGTAGTCACTCACAATGATGGCTACTCAAACCGAAGTGTCCAAAACCTAAAGGAAGCCCCCAAAAGATGCCATGTCTTTTTTGTTAGAACCCTCACAGTCTGCTGCCACCAAAGTGTCGACCCAGAAAAGAAAGGAGATAAAATGATCTGTTTTCTTTGTGACAAAGCCAATTTGCTTTCTTCCCCTTCTCTACACATGAATTCTGATAGGTGCAAGCTATTCTTTCTAGGGAGGTGGGGGGGGGAGGTAATCATGACAAATTATCCTTTTTCCAAGTTATCATCATCTTGCTCTGTCTCTTTCAAATTGTTCCTCAAACACAGCAGTCTGTGAGCCCTGCACAGCCTCCTCTTCCAGTGCTATTTATACCTTTGGATCACACTAGCACTTTTGCATATCTCAGCTTTCTGGGGGCTGCGATAATGAACCATACTGTTTTCAGTCATTTCCATCAGAGTTGTTCGTGGTCACGTCCCTGACTATCTTTAAGGACAATGTGTCCCACAATCACTTCCATCTAAATCTGTAGATAATTATGATAGAAGGAGTTAGGGCTAATTTTCACTGGTGAAGGAATGGTTCATTTTTCTAGCCTACATGTTACTCCGGAACAATCTGGAAGCAGCCACACAACCTTGATCTGCAACTTTGCAAAGAAGCAGAAATGGGCTTCTTTTTGTTAATTCCCTCAGGAAATGAACTGTTCTTTCTCCTAGGACAAACTGTTTTCTCTTCTAAAACAACAACGCATCTTCCTGTTGAGTATTGGCTTCTGTTACTGAAGTAGATTTTCATAGAAAAGACACTCAAATCAAAAGGGAAGGGGCAAGGGCAAAACGGAAAACAGAGCATGGCAAAGAAGAGCAAGTGATACAAAGTATGGAGGTAAAGAAATTCTTCATCTTGAATAATCATCTTAGAAGATATTGCTCTCCATCCCAGCTACCATCCCCGGATGCTTTTACTAACCCCAGCTTCCGTCTCAGTATCTCATTTCTCCCAAATATGTTTCCTCCTTTACCTTTCATAAGCATCACTGGAGTGTGTGTGTGTGTGTGTGTGTGTGTGTGTGTGTGTGTGTGTGTGTGTGTGTTCGTGTGCTTCACTACCATGTGTCTGCCACATGCATGCAGTGCAGGAGGAAACCAGAAGAGGACAATGGATCTTCTGAGATTAGTGACTTGTGAGCACCATGTGGGTGCCAGAGTTGGAACCAGGGTCCTCCGGAAGGGCAGCAAGTGTTCTTACCTGCTGAGCTGCTGTGCTGCTGAGCCATCTCTCCCACTATCTAGAATTGTTATATCTAACATGCTAAACATTATTGCATGGGGTAGTATTTAAAACAAATGACACTCTAACAAAACCTCAACAAACATGAGGAATGAGATGAAAGTCACAATGAAAAAATCACTAAGAACTCTACGAGTTCTTCATTTAATCCACCAGAAGTCTGTCTATATGCATGGAAAATTCAAGAAAACCTAACCTTGTTTACAAAGTTGGATCGTAGACAATAAGTGAGGCCATGTTTCATGCATCTTCCCATGTTGATACAGGCAAGATCTCATGTTGGCCAGTGTTCCCTAACCTCTCAAGTAAAGAACACAAGGAGCAGCCCATGTTTCCATCCAAGGTTTCAGAAGAAAAGTTTGCCTTCCCATGGAATTCCTGCCCAGTGGGGCAGAGGTATTGGGGAAAACATGGGTTATGGAATCAGGACAGACACCTGGGTTAAATCTTGCCCATATGTGGAGATGGGTTAAGTCTGTTTTCTTTACCCTGAAAATAAACAACTAAAAATTTATGCACATTAAATGACATAGCAATAAACCAAGAAACTCTTAAGTCTATGTGCTCAGGAACAACCAGACACTCCCTTGTCTTCACCACACAGCTGTGCCGCCCACTTCTAAGAAATTAACCTTGAAGATCACTGCTCACGCTCCGCTCGAATTCTGTGAAAGGACAAAATGGAAGTCAAATTTCTACTCTAGGTCAACATGCTTCCCTATGCCGGATCTCATTTCTCCCAGCCTTGTTTGCAACGTACCTTACATGTTTTTATTCTGTGAATGAGGAAACCATGTAGGTCTTTGAACTGTGTAGTAGACAGATGCATTCCTTCTATCTGGCATCCCAGAGCAGAGAACTATCGGCTAAGCAACTTTCTCTCTGGCAACAGGCCAGATTGTCATCAGTGAAGCCTGACTGTTTTAGGCATTTTAGAATCACTCAGAACACTCCAGTTATAGACTCTCCACAACTAAAGTCATGACTGCTCCAGACAGCCTGCACAAGCCTGGGAAACTGTACTCTGGTATGACAAGCCTTGGTGAGCTTCAGGCTACCTTACAGCCAGTCCCAGTCAACACTGGAGAGAGAGCACCTCCTTCAGTAACTCAGCCAGAAGCCAGTGATTGGTGGGATGTGGTTGGTCTTTATGCAAGGGTTGTGGTTGGTCCCTATGCAGGCCCTTTAATGGTATAAGAGGAAGCTGTTTGGTAGGTGTTGAGAGCAAATACAGCACTTCATTTGCATGCCAAATCCATCTTCCTGGCTGTAGAAGAAGCTGAATAGCTCACTTCAAAACTCATCTCGGAGACGCCGTTCTCTCCTGCCCCTTGGTGTTGCAATATTGGGCCCAGAAAGTGTCCTTTTCCTCACCTGCTTATCTCTCTTACAGCAAATCCAGTGGCCTAAGATATAACAAGAAGAGGCAATGGAACAGCAGGAAAGGTGGTGACAGCTTCCACCTTGGCAGCAACAGCAATGGCAGTGGTAAAAGAAGCAGTGAGAAGTCCACCAAAGACTTACTGAAGGTCATGGGCAACAAAGGCAAGTGAAGACGACATCGACCAGTAAAACTATACAAAAGGCAGAAGGTGTTGAGTAAGAGAGTGCAGCCCAAGTTCACAGCAGAATTCTTTAGGGTTAAACCAATTACTTAAAATGCTAATATAAGAAGATTGCAAGTTCAAGGTCAGCCTGGGCTGCATAGCAAGACTCTGTCTCCAAAAAAGCAAAAGCAAAACGAGTTCCAGAATGCTGCCAGGCTTGAAGACCAAGGGCCTCAAAACCTGCCGCCTGAAAACCACACATGCTAGCTACAGAAATGGCTGAGGACCTAACACACCAAGAGTTCAACAGTTATAACACTGACTGGTGTTGGCTGTTGCTATCCTCTAATCCTTAGAGCCATGGATTTCATTGGATACTGAGCAACGACCACCAGCAATTAGAACTCAGGATGTTAACCCTCTTATTTGAGCATGCATAATGGGGTGTCCCTCACATAAGGCCTGGGACCATCGGAACCCTGAGTCTTTAGATCTCAGGGTGGTAACTGTAAGACTCTGAGTCTATCTTGCCAGCCTATAACCTTTGCCCCTCAAAGGCCCAGTACAACCACCATTAGAAGAACCCAATGTGCTCATGGATAATCTCCCTATCGCCTTTGTCTACCTGCTGCATCTTATTTAAATAGGAAACTTCTCTTCAAGTATCACTTCCATCTCCAAAATCAAGTTAGGTCCACATGCCTGTCATTCAATTGTCTCCTCTGACTCACAGTAGGACTAACACCTATCTGCTGATGGCATGATACACTAGACCAACATCCTCCAATGTCTCTCCAGCTGACCTTCAAATTCCTCAAGAAGGCTAGCATGTTCTTCTCTTCCATTATGTTTTGGGACATGGTGTCCCCAACTGGGTAGTTGCTAACAAAAGCTACTAGTGTGAATACATGGCTAGTAACAGAACAGCCCAGGGAAAATAAAAGAATGGTAATGTCCCAGAATCATGTGCATCTCAGCATGTCTTAGGCATTTTAATGGATTTTCTTGTTACAGACTCAAAATGTTTTATAAAAGTCAGATGCTTTGCTACGAGAAGCCATCTTTGTAAATAATCTTCTCACTGAAAACCAACATTTCTATGTAATTTTTATGTCTGTGTATATTAACTCCCTGCTCTAACATATTCATGTTCATGCTGTCTCTGCTTTCTTCTCCACGGCCATAGTGAACTTCATTCAGGTCATATTTTGACAGATCCATACCTTTCTCTGATTGCTACAGAGTCCCTGCTCTTTACTTAAAGGCCACGTTGTTGCTGTTTTCCCCTTTCTTATCAGTAAGCATCCATAAACTCTCTCAGTGACAACTGATAGCCACTCTTGCTTCTTTTCAACCTCATAATTTTCTTACTAAAAGGGCTTTTGCTACTGGGCATGAACATATCAAGAACTTCCTGCTTTACATTCTTCATGAATCTCTTTGGTTCCCATTCTTTACTTTTCTGAACCTTAACAGAGATGAGGTTCCCTTATCTTCTGGTTCCTGACTCTTCAACCTGTGCTCTGCAGTTCAATCCGGACTCATGAGGATCCTACAGAAACCATGGTGTGGGTAGTAGTTGGTTCTAACATTCACCCTGATGTCATCTAAAAGAAATGCACACAGCACAGAACCACAGCTAAAGTGCCCTGCAGACTTCAGGAAGAATAAGAATCTCTGCTCACACACTGAGTTGCCTGTTGTTGGGGAGTTTTGTTGGTTTTTATTGAAGGTTTGGTTTCATTATTTGGTTCAGTTTGGTTTGGTTTTTGTTTTGTTTTGTTGTTTTGCTTTAAGTTGCTATGCACTTGAGGGTGACTTGGAGCGTCTGATCCTCTTACTTCAAACTCCTGAGATCTAAATTACAGGCATATGCCACCATGCTTAGTTTATTTCATGATAGTGATTAACCCTAAGACTCTGTGCATGCTAGGTCGGCACCCTACAGTTAAGCTATACTCCCAGTTTTGGGTTTTGTTTTGGAGATTTCTATTGTTATTTCTTTTAATGATATCATGTTCATCTATTTTTTTTCTCTTAGGGGCTCTCAATCTTGTTTTTCTAAGCATTCTTATGAGTCCATCCTGAATGTTATGTTTAGACTTTGGAATTAGCTGGCTCTACCCCATTCCTCATCATAAAAGTTTGTCCCATCTCTTCAGCAAACAAATACATCTTCACTCAAATGTTTCTTTCAGTCTCTTTCTCCTTCTTCCTCTCTCTCTCTCAGATCTAGCAAGAATATACTTTATAACATATACATATCCCCCCAAAGTTAGCTACTCCCCTTGTTCTCCAGATGTTCTTTCCTATGTGTTCTGCCTCTCTTTCATTCCACAGTAATCTCTGTAGAAGACTGGATCAGGATCCGTTCAAAGAATGTTCTCCAAAAAGTGGCAGACAGCCAGCACTAAAGGCAGGCCATACCAAAATCCATGAAGATAATAGGCAGAAACTTTTTCCCCACAGAAACCACTGGAGAATCCAGAATAGACACTCCCTCTCGTTTTCTGTCTCTTCTAAGCCAGGCAACCAATAGGGAATTCTGTCCCTGAACCCTGAGCAACACATAACATCCCTACTATCTCTTCTGAAGACCCTCATATCAACCTATCATTCTTTCTAAAGATATGGATGTTAAACCTGAAGCCCATATATGAGAAGAAATAGGAAGAGATAAATGGAGATCAGGTAGAATTGCTGAGAATATAAATTCTTCAACTTTCCTGTCACTTTATTAACTGGGTTTTTTTTAATTCCTGTTTTTGTTTTTGTTGTTGTTTTATATCTATAATATGGAATGACAATAATCCTTTCAACAAGATTTATGAGATAAAGATAACATATGCAAAGACGAGAATATAAAGTAGAGAGTAAATGCCACTAAGAATCATTTCATGGCTCTTATCTCTCTTGCCATGATGCCTCATCAAGCTTGCTTTAAGGAAGCAAGTCCTTAAAGCTTACAGTGTATAGAGTGTCTTCTGTTAACACTGCAATCACTGACTGAGCTGTGACCTTCATCTAACTGGGACCTACAGTGCTGACTGCTCAGATGAACCCAAGTATAAAACATATCCCTGATGCTCATGTCACCTCAAGAAGGAAGTGGTAGCTCATAAAAATGTAATGCCCATCACGAGAACAGAGAGCCACTCATATCTCCATATTGAATGTTTAAAAGCAGAGGTGTCTGCAACTGTTGCCTAAAATATAGATGACTAAAGGGTGTCCCTTTGTGGAGAGATGAGAAAATAGAAAGACCTGTACCCTTCTGAAAACCTCAAGCTAGCAATGTGTAACCTTTGTGGATGTCAACATCCACAAATCCTCTTGTATTTTCTACTGGTGTCCCCCAGAAAGCCTGCCCTATATTTCAGCTACACAGTTGAGAACATATCAAAATCTCTAAAATGCATGAGTCTACTCTCATGATTGCCATAGTCAGAAATCAAATTTTCCAAAGGACATAGTCGTGTTTGGGATACACCCAAATTGTGCTGCTCATAATAATAGCAACAACAGTAAAATTCAAAATGCACTTTGGAATTTAAGAACTGCTTTCATTTTACCAACCATAATTCTCAGGCTCTGAGAAACCAGGAACCAACCTGGTGCTTCTCCATCCAACAAGATGAGGATATTCAGATTACAGCTGGATAAACTAGGTTTTGTAGTTTCCCATGGAAATAGCAAGAAAATTTCTAACACACATACAAAGCCATATACCAAGTGGTGTTCTTAGCTTACCTGAAATCTTCTGTGTGGCAGAACTCGTGAAAATGATTAGTATATGTTGGTTAAATTTTCATTGTTTTAAAATGGAAACCCTGACAAGCAGGCTACAGAACCATAGCTCCAATCACCCAACAGGATCCAAACTTCCCCCAAGGCAAATTTGGAAGTAGTAGATTTGTTCCCAGTCAGCTAGCAAATAACGTTTTGTTTTCCAAGGTGACGGTGGGCACAAGAGAAGAGGACACACATCTAGAAAGAGAGAAAACAGGCATCTCTCATTGCCTTCAGGCCCTAATTGTACAAACACACAGGCAAAATAACCACAAATCAAAGGATGTGTCATTTGCCTAGAGATAGTTCCTCTGTACAGTCTGCCTTTTATTTCACCAATACCCCAGTTGGTAAAATTATAGCGTTCCTAACTCTCACCAAGTCCAAGAGCCGAGGAGAGGGGAGAAGCCACTCAGTCATTGTTTTTCACAGATTGTCTGGGACGAGGGTAACAAGGTGATAGATTGAAGGCAAAAAAAAGTCTACAAGAAATTTCAAAGAGAACCGCTTGCTGACCTCCCTCTTGATCAGCAGTGGATTTGTGGGGATTTGCCCTGGGACTTGCACATCTTGTCTGTGGCTTTAATCAAGAGTCTCCCGCCTTTATTTCCTACACCATTGCAGGAACATCCTATCCAGAATCTGAGTCCCTAATCTCAGACTCTCTAATCTGTCTCTTCAATGATAACCAGAGTGATCTTTGTAAAATGACAATCAGACCATGTCATCCCCTTCAATTAAAAAAAAAAGAAAAGTTAAAAATCTTCAGTAAATCACAGCTGTCTGTAGGTAGCAGCTCCATCCCTAAGCACAGAGCCTAGAGTTCCACATCCTTTGTGTGCCTGACTCCCTATACTGTGATTCCGCCTCACTGAGTTAATTTCAGGAACCCATCTCCTGGGTGCCATATTCTGTCAGGTCCCCTTACTGCTATTCAAGGCAGGATTGAAAATCTGCTTGACATGCCCTTTTCCTTTGTCCATTAGACAAACTCCTACAGTGCTCAGAGCTTCCACCTGGCCTAGACATCACCACCCAACCCCACAGCCAGGAAAACAAGAGCAACCTCTGCCATGGGGTCATACAGCCCTGGACAGATCTTTTCCTTGCATTGTCCTCAAAATGCTAGAGCTGCTTTTTTCCTATATTTCACCAGCTCAACTGTGATGGAGGAATCACATCTTTCACACACCAGCATATCACCAGGTTGGAGGAGGTTGGAGAACACAGATTGATTAATTGTTCATGCAAATTTGTCAAGAAAGAATTCACAAAGCATTCCTGGAACGCCAAAGTACATTGTAAACTGTACGGGTGATGGCATATAGAAACCATTGGGAGTGCTTTCTTAACAGCATTCAAGGAGAAGACAGCAAGTCTGGTAAAATGAGTTCATCCATTTGCTCCCAGACATCATCCATTCATGGCATCCAATTTCCAATAACATTTTTACTAGAGCATAATAAAATAGGAGTAAAGTAATATAGTAAAATTGCCTATGGTTCTCTCCCTCTCTCTCTCTCTCTTGCTCTGTGTGTGTGTGTGTGTATGCATGCATGCACATGTGTGCAGGTCATAATAGACAGACAGACAGACAGACAGACAGACAGACAGACCAATCTTCGCTTTAATAAGATAAGTGAAGTGATGATTTTGTTCTGATTTTGTTTATTTGTTTAGGCCCTTACTTGAGCCACTAAAAATAAGCAAGTCAATATTGTAACAGTCAGGGTCTCAGCAAGAAACAGAATCCATCTCAGATGGTTCAAAAAACTAGGCATTATATAAAAGAGCACTCACAGAGCTGGGAAGGGTGGGAGAATAACCAAGGCTGTGAGGCGACCAGAAGAGTCATAGAGAAGAAACAGTGTCACAGGAGCCTAGCGAGAGCTGGGGCCATAGAGAAGGGGCTGTGCAGCAGACTACACAACTCCCAACATACAGAGCAGCTCTCCTGGGCAACTAGAACTACCAAGGATTCCCATTGGCCCCAGCTACCAGGAAGCTCCTTTGAAGTACCCTATGAGGTCATACCCCTGTGCACAGAACAGGTCAAAATGAATGCAAAATGGATTGAGAAAAAGGAAAAAAGGGTAGCACGCATCATTTCCCCTGTGTTTGTTGTTTGTTGTTTGTTTGTTTGTTTGTTTGTTTGTTAAGAGAACTATGAAAACTAACCCTTTGCTGATCTAATAGCTTGAGCTTCTAACAAGGAATCACATTCCTGATTAATCCCTTGCATTAGTTGCTATTTTCATCACAGTGACAAAATCGCTAACAAAAACAATGTGAAGTAGGAGGGATTTGTGCTGGCTCACAGTTTAAGGATATAAGGAATCGCAGTGGGAATCGCAAGAAGGAGCTGGCCATACTGTGTTGACAGTCTGGAATCACAAGGAATGTTGTATACTCAATGTACTTCCTCCTTTCTTCAGTCCAGGACCTCAGCATCTGCAATGGCACCCCAGATATCCAGGGTGGGTCTTTCATTTCAGTCAAACCCCTCGGGAATCAGTCACACATAAATCTTCAGTTGGTTTGTAGGTAGCTGATTCTAAATCCTATGGAGTTGATCATCAAAATTAGCCACCATGGACCTCCTAGTACTAGTGAATTTATTTAGTCCTTTACAATCTCAGCATTAAATTCTGTCTTCTGTAAGGGGTGTGTGTGTGTGTGTGTGTGTGTGTGTGTGTGTGTGTGTGTGTGTGTGTTGTACATGTGAAAGGCATGCACATGACTTTGTGGGTATGTGTACCTATTAGCATCTTTACATGCCTCTGATGAGGTCAAAGCAGGGCCAATGATATCTTCCTTCACTGCCCTCAGCCTTACAGTCTTAAGATAGAGTCTCTTACTGAACTGAAAGCCTGTCATTTAGTGAAAGCTGGCTAGCCAGAGGGTTCTCTCAAAAATTCACCTGTCTCTACTCCCAATGCTAGGATTACAGGTGTATATGACTGTGCTGGGCTTTTATGTGGATTGGGGAGATTTGAACTCAGGTCTTCATACTGCAGAGCAAGTCCCCTCATCCACTGAGCCATCTTCCAAGCCCCTCAGCCCTATATTCTCTCCACTTGTGCAATGGCTTCAGTGATCACTGTCCAACAAGGCACCCAGGGCTGCCACAAAAGTTTAATAAAGCATCATGAAGTGCAAAGTACTGCATTTTCATTTAATCCACACTCACATGCAATGCTAAGCCTTTAAGGAATAGTAATCCAGAACANGAGGATGTAGTTGATCTTAATGATCTTATTCAAAGTTTATCTGATTCTCATATATTCTACTGCTCAAGGAAAACGAGATCCAGCAGCACACTGTCACTGACTACTGCCACTTCTCCATCACTGCTGCTTTGCTGGTCATGTGAGAGCCCCTGCAGTGGCCTAGCAATAGACAGAACATTCTCCTGGGAACACAATACATGTTTAGAGCATTACTTCAGCTTATTTTCCCCAAACACTCCAAAAACAGCAGTTGGCTTAGACAGAAACCTTAACTGGTTCCATTGACAACCAATCAATAATCAATGTGATCCACAGTCACTCTTTGTCTTGTCAATTAGTTAGGCTCCAGATTTGGATCAAGAGAAGTATAGAGCGATCTGCTTCCAAACATCTTTCCTTGTGCCTGATCTTTGATGAAACATGACCATTCATTACCATTGTAGAAGAATTTCCAGTGGTGGTTTTAGAGGCCATGGCTGGGAGTCAAAAGTCTTTGACTTTGGTTACACATTATCCTGGAGATGCGCAAACCCCATGCAGCAACTTGACCACATGAAGAAAGCAAGTATGGATGATACAGAGAGTAGAAAGATATGCATAAGCTATCTAAGCGGCTGAACTTCAGCAAAGTAGGATAATCATTTTTCCTTATAAGATTAGTATATAAATGAAATAACATATACAATACTCCTGATCTGACACCTACATATAGCAGACATTTACCAAATAGACATAATGAAAACTGGGAAGCTAGACTACAATGTCCCACACCAGAAGGGGTGGCTATGGATAAAAACATCCCAAGCAGCTGAATGTTAGACTTGGTTTTCCCTTCAAACAAAAATCAATATTAATCAATGCTTCTCAGCTGGGGTAGATAGCTAGAGTTTGTCTGCCTAGCATGCCTCTCTCTTCCAGAGAGTAGTGTTTGATATTTTTTATATTTTTATTCAGTTATTTTAGGTGGTAATACACTTGTGTGGAGGTCAGAGTAAAGCTATACCAGAGTTCAGATCTCTATGTCCACCATGTGGGACTCAGGGATCGAACTCAGTTGTCAGGTTTGGTGGTAGCAAGCACCTTTATCTATTGACTTATCTCAAAGTGCATTGTAAGTAGAAAGGAGCCTGATAAAAATGGAGTGCCTGTATGTAGCAGAGTATGGCCTAGTCGGTCATCAATAGGAAGAGAGGCCTTTGGTCCTCTTAAGGTTCTATGCCCCAGTATAAGGTCAGGGCTAGGAAGTGGGAGTGGGTGAGTTGGGGAACAGGGGGAGAGAAGAGGGGATAGGGGAATTTTGGAGGGGAAATTAGGAAAGGGGATAACACTTGAAATGTAAATAAAGAAAATATCTAATAAAAAACAAACAAACAAAAAATTTTTTAAAAAGTTTGTGACATACTGAAAAAAATGAGGATAGTGACTTATTTTTATTTTGAATTAATATTGAATGCATTTGTCCTTCCTAAGTCACTAGGGTATTGAGTTAAATAGTGAATGCTTTCAAAACTATCAGATAAAGTTTTTAAAAATGGAGTGCCTGATTCTAGGCATCTTTAAGGTCAGCTATATCCTTACCTCCCCTTTCTCTGCTGCCATATGTTTCCTCTCTGCTTACGCCTGTGAACTATTTCAGCCCTCCCACCTACACTGAACAACATAGAGACCACTCATCTAAACAAAGAAAATCCAAATCAAAGAGCAGACTTCTCTGCCTCAGCACAAAAGAGAGGAATATCCCCAAGAAAAGGCCTTGGTGGAGATAAAACAGGAAGCACTTCCTTCTTTTACTCATCCATAACAATTGGGGCTTGTCCCACATGTAGATCTAACCAGTGTCCTTAGGTTCACAGTCCAGAGATGAGCAAGTCATTATAAGTCATCAAATAGGGCTAGCAAGATGGTTTTCCTGCAGGTAAGCCTGCTGCTATAAGCTCAGTCTTGGTAAAAGGAGCAAACTGATTCCTGAAGATTATCCTCATGGTGTGGGCATGCACTTAAATAAATACAATTTGTTAAATAGATATAATTTTAAATAAATACATGTAATTTTATCTTTCGATCATAAAATCATAATTACATGGAGCATAAAGGGTATATTACTCTTCTGTTGCTATTATAAAGTGCCATCACCAAGATCATTTGTAGGAAGAAGAGTTTATTTGGGCTTAGGTTCCAAAGATAGAATTTATCATGGCAAGGGAGGCATGGTAGGAGGAGACTGGACCAGGAAACTGAGCAACCACATCTTCAACCATGAACAAAGAAACACAAACAAAGAAAGCAAACCGAAACCAGGCAAGGCTCTCACAGCTCAGCCCCAGAACAACAAACATGCTTCTTTCAGCAAAGAACATCCCCTAAAGGGCTGATGCATAACCTCCTACACCTCACTACTAAAAGGGAGAAAGTGTTCAAAACCACGAAGATGTGGGAGGATATCTGTACTGGCTAGGTTTGTGTCAACTTGACACAGCTGGAATTATCACAGAAAAAGGAGTTTCAGTTGGAGAAATGCCTCCATGAGATCTAGCTGTGAGGCATTTTCTCAATTAGTGATCAAGGGCCCCTTGTGGGTGGGACCATCTCTGGGCTGGCAGTCTTGGGTTCTATAAGAGAGCTCCGACTCGTTCGGTCCTCTTCGTTCGGTCATTTCTTGTAGGGAGGTACCGAAGACGTAGTCGAGGACGAACTCAAGGTCAGGACTGAACCTTTGGTGATGAACAGCAGTATGGAAGTGTAAGCCAAATAAACCCTTTCCTCCCCAACTTGCTTCTTGGTCATGATGTTTGTGCAGGAATAGAAACCCTGACTAAGACAATATCTCATTCAATACAATTCAAAGCACATCTTTAAAGGTGCCTGGGAAGCCAAAACTAGATTGTTGAACAGTTTCCAAACCAGTGCTTTCTCAAACTCTGTAGTACGAAGGACCATGACTGGTCTGTCCGGCTGGGGTTGGAGGATCTCTCTATCTGTATCTATGCCTTGTTTCTAATCTTTCAGAACTGAGCCTGTAATATTATTACATTTGAAATGACTAGTGTGCAGTTTGTACCAGCAATACCTCACCACACAAGTTTAACAATCCCTCACCTGGTCTATGACACAGTCAATGAAAGGAGTCCAAGCTCTTGGCTGTTTCCAGAATATCGAGTTGATATGAAACTCCTAAATCCTTACCCCTCTTGACTGAACTTCTCTAGTCACAAAGTGAAACCCAACAGAGCAGGGCCCGACAGTGGCCTGATTTTACAAGGTAAATAGGGACCAGGTATCTTGTATAGTTTTATATGGATAGAAACTGTAAGGTGGTAAGGATAATAATGGAGCTTGTACAATACGAATGTATACTTCCAGGCAGCACTGACTGGCTCCTAGGTGAGGGCAAGACTTTGTAGCTTGTGACTTTTTTGATACTAAGTTCCTGAGGATCAGAGAACAGCAGGGAAAACTAAGAAAAATGACCAATACCATTTTCACTCTCTGCCCAACTCTGGACCAAGCATCTGTGAGGCTGTTGTTTTATATAATCTTCTCTTTGTAACTGGCACTTCAGAAAAGATGAAGATCTGTCTTAGGATTCTATAGCAGTGTGGACCTTAACTTGGCAGCTAGAATTACAGAGGTGGCTGCAGTCACTTTGAACACTTGAATTTTCTCATTATGCACTTTCCCCTGTTCTTAACCTGACTCCCTTTGTCCCTGACTCACCCACAAGTTACTAAGACAATAAAATCTTTTGGTCAAACCAGTACATGAGTTAGTTACCACCAAAGCTGAGTTGTTCCCCCCAAAAGAGATGAAGAATGTGAAACTCTGGTGTGTGTAAGCTGTTGTTCTTTAAAACAACTCCTGAACTAAACCACATGAATTGAAATAAATACAATTCAGGCATGCTGAATTGATTCTAGTTTTCTGGGTCATACTTAGTCTTGGCTTGCTCTTGTGTTCCACAAGGGTAGATCAGCTGCTGCGACATGACTCTGGAAGGCTTAATTCTCATGGCTACCAGTTGTCTGGGCTGCTAACCAAGGTGTCAAGATTGACTCATTCAGTAAACTGGTTTGGTCTCAATCACAGGACAGCCATGAGGATCTGATAAAGTAGGGGTGTAGTTCTTCTGAGGCCAGGATTAAACATGAATTTTACCACTCATTTCATATGACAAAGAAACCTTAAGACTACCCCAATTTGAGGATTGGGGGGAAAGTTCTTAAATTAAATTACAGAGTCATAACTGCTAAGGGCAAGAATTTGTAGAATCAAAAATTGGGGGCATTTTTACAACCTAACTGGCTTTCACGTCACCAAGTGATATTTACTCTCCACCACCATGGGCTGAGTACTGAGTGTCCAGCTCTTTAAAACCCAGCTCTGCACCATAGAAAATTTCCCAAGATACATACCACTCTCTATCACTTACTAAGTGGGGGTTCAGATCTGATTTTTAGTTTTACTTTAAATTCCAATCAATATGGAGTTGAACATCCTCTTTTAGATCAGAGAGGGGAGTTATTAGCCAAGGAGATCTTGAGAATAGTCATCTTTTGTCATGTTAAGAAAACACGTGCAAGAATGTGAGAATGACAGGATTCAAAATTTAGTTCATGCTATCAGTCATCCATTCAATAAATATGACTTGCTACATACTGATGCATGATATACAAAAGGTTTGTACAAAGGCAACGTATGCCAGAATAGTCCTTAGGGGTCTACGACATCCATGGTAAACATTGATGTCTTTGGTACCCCAGTTGCCCTGAAAACTACAGCTGTTCATTTACTCCTGTCTCTTTTTGAGTAGACCATGGGGTTCCTCAAAATTGTAGATCTCATTTTTAACTGCATTTAGCACAAATGAAATACTCGGTGAGTGTTTGCTGAAATAAAATTAAGTAAGCATCTGGAACAGAAGAAAATTATCAACATTTAATGTAAAGTTTGTTCTTCTTAGATAGGATGGTTTGATTTACAGTTGCCCCACATTTGACAGCATAAATACACAGAGAGGGCATAATGAATCTCTAAACCAGAACAAGGGCATTATTGTTTTCCCCCTCTCCCTTGCAGGAGTATCTCCTCAGTGGTTGGAAGGAAAAAGAAGATTAACCGCAGACTTGAGCACTTTCGAAGCTGGACTATCAACAAAGAATATTTTAAATAAATTCACTACTAGAAACGATGCAAGCACTGCTTACCAACGCTTCACAAAGAATCCCAGAAAAGGCTCTGAAAGCAGAACCAGAAGATGTTTCGATCCTAGAGGTGGGAACTGAGCAAAGTCATGATGCTGAGACGGACCATGAGGCCCTAACAGATCCAGAAGAGATGATTCAAAGACGGTCAAGCATGCTTTCCCCTGGGGATAGTTTTCATTTCTAGCCATGGGAAGATAACTCCCTCAGCTAGTCTCCTCAGCCTACAAAGGTTTCTCTGGCAGCACCAAGCCCAAATTGAGCTTGTGCCAGCACCACCTGCAAATCCTACAGAAGAAGGAGCAGAGGCAGACTCGCTACCATAGAATTAAAGATGCTGTATGTCTAATGTTAGAGTTAAACATCAGTCCCATCTCACTGGGCCTGGTACATCAGCACAGCACAAGCTGCTTAGACCCACAAATACAACTTAACCTGTACAGCTTGAGGTCCTCAGAACAGACGTTTCAATGAATCTCTCTTCTTTCTTATTCTTGTCCTTTAGTTGGTTAGTTGTCTTTTGAGTATCTCTGGCTAGCCTGGACCTCGCTAGGAAGAGCAGGATGACCATGAATTCACAGAGGTCCACCTGCCTCTGCCTTTCAAGTCTTGAGATTAAAGGTGTGTATCACCACACCTGGCTTAATCCCACTTTTTTAGTGGTTTGGGGTTTTTTGTTTTGTTGGTTGGTTTTAGCACAGACTATTTTTTAAAGTACCATGTGTCTCAGACACTGCATTCTGCATTCAGGGTCACTGGAGTTTGGGTGGAGAGAGCACTCTTGATAGTGAGGAGTTTACTACTGCTCTTCTGCCCCCACTGTCTGAAATGGATCCACTTTCTATTCTTTTTCTAGGCAGGAGGTTTCTCAAGGTCACTGAGTTTGCAAGTTCTCCCACCAGGGTGGGTGGGGCAGAGGTGTGACAAAGAGGCAGTGTCTGGGGACAGAGACCAAAATGAAAGTTTGAAAGCTATCTGATCATGGTGGAGTATGCCTTTAATCCCAGCAATAGGGAGGCAGAAGCAGGCGGATTTCTGAGTTCGAGGCCAGCCGGGTCTACAAAGTGAGTTCCAGGACAGCCAGGGCTACACAGAGAAACCCTGTCTCAAAAAACCAATAATAATAATAATAATAATAATAATAATAATAATAATAATAATAATAAAAGAAAAAGAAAGCCATCTGATGAACTTATTTGAAGGGGCTGCAAATAGCTGTTGCATTCATGGTGAGACCAGAGAAAAGGGAAGAAAGAGAGGAATCCGAACCGAAATTCAATGAAGCCATTCTGGATTTAGAGAGGGCAACTATAGAGACCCTTCGAGAAAGCCCCTTCATCCTTGCATTTAGACACCAGCATTTTCTGTAAAGAAAGTTAGCTGAGCAAGACAGAGAAAAGAATAGATTATTTCTGTGCTTCATGGTCTCAGCTCCCACCTCCAAGTTTCTTCCTTGGTTTCTCTCAATGATGGATTTAGTCATGGTGTTTATCACCATAACAAGGAAGCAAACAAAGAAAAGATCTTCTGGTAAACACGGAAGACCTTGCTTTTTACCCTGTATCGTGATGAAAACCCTCCAATTAAAAATAAATATATATTTTATTAGCAATCTACATAAACCCCACCTTATCCTTTCTGCTAAATTTTCTCACAGACAACCCTAGCCTTGGATTATATTAAGCTCATTGACCAAAAAAAAAAAAAATTGAATTGTTCCATGAATAAAAATCTTCTTTCTCACTGGACTGTGAGCTCCAAGAGGGTCAGAGCCACATTTAAGACATTTAAGAACCTATAGAGGGACATTCCTTCATTGTTTCAAATGTACATCCATCTACTCATTTACAGTGTAGAGGCTGTAAACTGTACACAGGTCTACTGTGTGGAACACTGACTCCACCATTCTCAAGCTGGGGTTCTTTCTATAAATTAACCATGTCGTAGTAACTGCCTCATTGGCTTTTCTGCAGAAGAAACAATCCCTGAGTGAAGTATCTGGCAAATATACTACTTTATATTACAATGAATGAAGATGCTACTACTGATGATGATGGTATTGATTGCTGATGATGGTGGTAGCAGTGGTAGGGCCAGGGGTGGTAGGGGACGGAACGGGCACAGAGGTGAAGGTTGACATGTACAAACCAAGGTATTGCAGATGGAGTACCGACAGATGCTACTGTCAGAGCCAGCTCTGAATAATTCAGCCTAGGGGGTGCTTCTGTTGTTGCGCATTTTAAGATCCATTGGGTTTTCAAAGGGAAGAAGCTATGCAGCTTCCTCCCTTGCTCTTTTCCGTTTACACGGGTCAGCTGCCCACCTGCAATTAAGCCTTGAAGAGATTTCAGGAGACCTGAGCATTCTGCCGCTTTTGTTTTAGCCATCCCTTCCCAGACCTGTCTCCTCAGTCACCTGTCAATGTGTCACTTCCCTTCTGGCTTCCCCCTAATGCGTTTGCTAAAAAACAATTTCCAAACTCTGCTTGTTACCAAGAGAGACGGCGGAAAAGAGAAAGGATCTGGGAGTGTTCTTTGAAGAGTAAGAGAGTCTAGCATTCCGCTTCTCAAGGCTCTGCCTTTGACTGACATTGAGACCTGTTTATAATCCTTTCCCAGAATCTAAAGCTGCAGCCCAGAATCTGGAATCACGTTGGTGGCTCCTTTTCTTGCTCGTTTGTCTGTATGTTTAACAGCAATCTCTTGAGGGTTGCCGGTGAGCAGAATGGGTGACTTGGGAGGGAGCATGGACAAGAACAGGGGCTTACCAGACCCTTAAAACCACCACTGCTTTTCTCCTGGAATTGTTTGCTTTCCTGCCACTTTCTGAAGCCACCAATTTGTCCTCCACCAGACGAGGCATTGTTTCTGCTCATACCAAGGAACATTCAAATTGACAAAACTAAATGAGAGCATTAAGAATAAAGATAGGCTTACAATCCCTGAGGAGTGAGTTTCAACAACTCTCTTCAAAACCACCAGACCATCAAGAGAGACACACAGGGGGGAAATGCAGAGAAACACATTACATTGGTGATGGGAATATGTAAATGTATGAGATGACCCTTTGGGTTCTACAGGAAACCTCTGATGACAGTAGATGTTGGGAAGGCAGGATCACCCCAGCAGTCCCTCTGGCCCCTCCGCAGGCTAATCCCAGATCTGGACCATTTCCACCCTGACAAGAAACTACATGGATTTTTCCACTTGAGCACACCCAAAGGATGGTACCTAGGACACAAATATGCTCAGGGATACANCAGCTAACCAGCAAGCCTGAAGAGCAGAGGCCAGGGCCACCTGTGCAGGCAACCTGTGATTAGGCAGGGTTTTGACACGTCAAAGCAGGGAGACCCTGACTCAAGAGTGCAGGGCCACTTGCCCTGTCTGGCCCAAACATGCCATGTCAGCCCACAGCCTGGGCAAGGCCTCTCTTCCCAGCAGCCTCAGCAGAGCTGACAGAATTGTAGACACCTTTGCTACTGCTGAGAGTAATTGAGCAATAGTCTCCCAGCAGGCTGAGTCGCAATGTGTTTCTGGGGAAATTATATACTTTTAACCTCTAAAACAATATAATTTGAGGGTGAGTGTATTTTTCCTCAAGAGTTGCAGGACCTCTTATTTCCTTTAAAAATCTGAGGTGGGAGGTTATTTTTGCTGTCCCTGCATATATGTTTAAAGAGACACCGACAATGGACACTCCTCTAAATGTAAGCTTCAGTAGAGAGGTAGTTGGAATGCCCGTGAAAGCAATGTTTCTACATGGGATTTCATTGGCAGTTAACTCAGTTGGCAAACAGAAATACATTGGCTCATCTGGTTTCTCTTAATGAAGACAGGATTGTCCCAGGCAGTCCTGAAGACTAGAAACATCATATTCATAATGACTTATCCCTTTTGATTGATTCTGATATCTTCTCATTCAATCACTCCATTGATGGGTTAGTAAGCCACCTAGCTGGCTTCCTTTGCATTGAGATGGCATGTGAGTCCATCTCCATGTGATTCTGCCAATGCTACATTCAGCAAGTGTCTTCCACTCCATGCAGAAATGATGGTGTTGGGTCCAATGCAGTCTCCCGGGTTCCAGAGGCAGCCCTACACTTTGCATTCTGCATTCCTGCACACATAGCCAGGATCCTCTTCCTTCAATGTTGGGTCACTTCTGTAATCAAAAAAAAAAAACCCTCAATATATTTTATCCCACTACAATATCCACAGCACCATTGTCTGTATCCCCTTGAAGATTGTCCCACAAGCTAGCACGGCTTTGCCTATTCTGCTGTGTGTGTGACCATCCTTAGCTTCCCTAACTATTCCAGATATACCCTAGTGCCTCTGTGGTCCACCAGCACACCACACTCAGACCTCCATGCTTTTGTTCACCCAATTATCACCACTTGAGAGTCTCATTCATCTCCTTACTTCCTGACTCACACCAACCATCCTCCAATGTCCGCCTCTTGCATGAAGCACACCTTATATTTTTCCTCGTGCACAAAGGGTCCATGTAAAACAATTCTGCATTTCAGTATAGACTGTAACAAAGACTCTGTTTTATACTTACACACACACACACACACACACACACACACACACACACACACACACACATCACTACACCTAAAACTTCAAGAATTTTATTGATATAAGCCATTTACATCATTTTGAGAGAAATTCTGTAAGAGATTACCGAGTACCTTATGAAGATTTGATGGAGGTGGGGGGAACAACGATAAAAAGATTCTATGCCATGGATATGAACTTATCAAAAACAAGTCACTGCAGAACCTTGATTACTTTCTATTGAGATATTTTAAGAAGTCAAACTTGAAACATAGAACAAATGCTACATTCTGCCTTTCCCCACGGATTTAACTAGGACACACCTGGCCACTAACTCAAGAGGAGCAAAGTGCTTTAGAAACATTTTAGATAAGCAAATGACCTCACATGAAAACCATGTTTGTGTGTGTGTGTGTGTGTGTGTGTGTGTGTGTGTGTGTGTTTACATGTATGAATATAAGCATATTTGTGCTATAGTGCATGCTGTGGAGATCAGAAGGTAATCTCAGGTGTCAGTTATTGCCTTCCACCTCCTTTGATGTGGATGGTCTCTTGTTTGTCACTGTGTACATCAACCTAGTAGGCTTATGAACTTCCAGCAATTCTCCTGTTTCTGCTACCTAGCTCACCATAGAAACAGTTGGATTGCAGACACAGTCCTGTATATGGTTTCTTGGTTTGGTTTGGTTTGGTTTGGTTTGGTTTGGTTTGGGTTGGGTTTTTGGGGTTCTAAGGATTTGAACTCAGGTCTTCATGCTTATAAGGTAAGTGCTTTTCTCACTGAGTTGTCTCCCCAGCCCCATTAAGTGCATGTCAGTAAATGGGGAAACTCTAGCAGTGTGCACACAGATCCAACCAAAACATTTTTGAGTCTAGATAACTATATCTATGACATTATGAGAAAATAATCAACATGCAGAAATAGTATTAATGACCAAGTAATGATACAAAACTTTCTGAAATGGCCAATAAAAAAGAGTAGACATGTATTGCAATATTCAATAGAAAATTAATGAAAGTTTCACCTAGGTCCATTCATGCAACATGACCTGTCACTGAAGGTTTTCTAATAAAAGCTATTTTCTTAGTCTTGTGATGAACAAAATATTCAATATCCAGGATAGAGTTGAACTTCGTGATGTTGAAAGGCCTTCATGGCCCTGAGATGGGTCACTTTTTGTGATTCTATATAAGTCTATCTTACACTCCAAATTACAAATCCATTGGCAGGAATATCTTGGTATAGAGTAGTAGTAAGTACATGGCATTGCAGTTACATAGACATAGGCATTGATATTAGTTCTATTTACTAAACTGATGGCTTCTATTTGTCTGTGTATAAACTAGAAGTTGTACAAGATGTGCAACTAACCTGGTTATTTGTATTCAATGTGTATGACCTAGGCCAGCCCATGCATAGAGTGGACATTAACTAAACATCTTTTCTACATCCCATTCAGCTAGCAGGGTGTTAAAGAACATAAAAGTGTTTCAGAAGAAGTCACTTGGCTTTTTGGTTTTGAATGACAACTGGAGGGGTTACTTTTCTATATAAAACCTTTGGAGATAGAAGAATAAATAACAGTATTCTGGGTGGAATGTCAGAGGAAAGGTTATAAGGTAAGAATGAATTGAGTATTGTAGAGGGAAGTGTTGTTTCCCTAATTGGTTCTTGATTTGGTCAATAAAGAAAGCGGAAGCCAATTGCTGGACAAAAGGGCCAGAAGGAGGAAAAGCAGATGCAGGGATAGAAGAGGGGCACTTCAGACCAGGCTTTAGAAGGAAAAGGATGCAACAACCATGTAAGGTCTTGGGGCAACCAGAACCATCATCCTACACCACCAGCAGATGGCTGATATAGGTTAGCTGATAAGTTTAGAGCTAGAGATTTCTATTCCAAACAATTGTATTATCTGGAAAGTTTTAACATAATAAAATGGTCTAATGTTTTTTCTTCTGAGGAGTGAAGGTGGGCAGGAGAAAGAGAGAAGATGGGGTGGTTGATGGTGGCTTGGCAAAGATAGCTGAGAGGAAGAGGTAGTCAGTGGTGGGAGTGTGATATCAGAGCTAAGCAGAGAGCACAGCCCTGGGCAAAGGAGGAAGTGCACATTTAAAATTACATGCAGCAAGTGTGACTCATGCCAAGGGCTGATCTCCCCCCACCCCAAAATGGATAATAGAAACAAGCTTGAACTGATAGACTAGACTACATGATGTAGTAGATCATGAGGTCTTGTAAGTTGATCAGCTGTCTTGTAAGAAGAAATGGCAGTCTTGTGAGACTAATATGATAGCCATCTTAAGCCCTCACGTTGGCATATTTTAAAACATTAAACAATGATTGGACTCATGACACTTTTCTCATTGTGTGAGAGTAATGGCATGATAAAGAGGAGTCACAAGAGATGTCTCTTGTAGCAACAAACCAAGTATTCCATTCTCTTTCTTCTCTTTGCCTTTCAAAAGTCACGACTTAACTGGTTTAAACCAGGTGCCCTATTGTACCCACAGACGCTCTAGCTGGCAGAGCTGGGAGCTGTGTTTCCCCAGTCTCACTCGTCTTCCTTTCTTCACACTAATATGCTTGACAGAAGTGTGGGTAGGTGGAAAACATAATGTTTCCAATTGAAGCTCACTAGCAAGCCTCCAGTGGAGTCATTTTAGAGATTAAAGGAAGGATCATTTGGACACATGAATTTGAATATGATTTATAGATTACTTCCAGAGACATACAGTTGCTTATCTCTCAGGCAGCTGTGGGAATAGACAGTTAGAAGACATGCAGGAGGTATGCAGCCCTCAGAAAGGGGAAAAATACATTAAACCTTAAAGTGGCTGATATAGCAATTAATATTTCAACCTTCCTTGTGCAAAGAAAAAGAGAGCGAGATTACAAAGATGTTGGATTGCCATGAATATTTTATTTCAGGCTTACTGACTGAAGATGCCTAATTATGTATTACAAGTCTAAGCTCCTCAGGTACTAATGGGCTATTTGGCTATTTTAAAAAGAAAAATACAGAGAGAGAGAGAGAGAGAGAGAGAGAGAGAGAGAGAGAGAGGAAGAAGAAGAAGAAGAAGAAGAAGAAGAAGAAGAAGAAGAAGAAGAAGAAGAAGAAGAAGAAGAAGAAGAAGAAGAAGAAGAAGAAAAGGAAAAAAAAGAAAAAATGAAAGAAAAAAAAAGCTTTGAGTCTGAAAATCTTGGGTTTTATCAAGGTTTCAGTAGCACAATTCTAACACATTCCTGAGTAAAGTTTTGGAAAAGAAGTCATGCACTGTCAAGCCTCTTTATGAGAATGGTTTTTGTACTTTTTCAACTTATCAGCAGATGTTCAGCTATCAAGTGCTACAGAACTAGTGAACCACTTCCTCTCATCCATTTAAACCTCCCCCTTCTTCCCCACATGTACATACTCTTATATAATACTCCAGAGAAAAGACACACAGTTCATTTCTGAAGAGATTTAACCATGTGTTAACTAGGAAACTGATAGGGAAAGCTGTGAAGTGTCTTATGCACCCACGTCTCCTGCCCTGGTAAGAAATGGTCCTGCAGTTCTAGAAGCTCAGACTTTAGGTGAGCTAGAAAAGTCAAAAAGACGTTTCAGAGAGAAAAAGAAAAGGCTTTTGGAGTAAATAATAAAGGAGTACAGGTATTCATAGAAAGAAGGATGTTTTCTAGTTGACCAAAGGATAGGAGTCCATTCAGATGCTTATCATGCATGCACCATTGATGTACATACTTTCTTGGAAATTTAATCATGCTTTCTTTGCTAGCTGCTATACCCAATATGTCCATCCCTTCCCCACCTATTGAGTGAGGCCCTATGGATATATCGATACCAAAGAAGAAAATAAAAAGGGTTTCTGTGGAAACCAAGTTGAAAGGAAACTACTGTCTACAAAATTATTGAGGGAATCCTATACTATAAGTAACAAGAATAAGATTTATGAAGAGTAGTAGTGGAAATACAAGATTTTTTTCAAGATTGAGACCGTCAATACTTTAGCATTGACTAGGAAGGGATGCACAAGTGATGACCCCTTAATCAGGAGTTAAGGACAGTGGATCACTTCTGGGGCTTCAGGGTAAAATCAATATTCTTTATGGTATGGCCAATGATAGGTTGACCAGACTCCAGAAGATAGCCCTATCCCAGAAGTATATGATAGCACAAAGTGGAGTTAATGACTTGCTGAGTTGAAGAAGAAGGAAAAGAAGGAGGAGAAGGAACAAGAGGAGGAACAGGAAGAGGAGAGAAAGAGAGAGAAAAAAGGAAGAAAGAAAGAAAGAAAGAAAGAAAGAAAGAAAGAAAGAAAGAAAGAAAGGAGGGAGGGAGGGAGGGAGGGAGGGAGGGAGGAAGGAAGGAAAGAAGGAAGGAAGGAAGGGAAAAAAGGAAGAAGCAGAAGAATAAGACAGGAAGTTAGGGTGGGATATGGAGTGTGCGAGGTTCTGAAAGGAGTTAAGGAAAGAAGTTGAGAGTTAAAATTGATCAAAATATGAATGAAGTATGAAATCTTCAAAGAAATATATATATCTATATATATATAGATAGATAAATATATAGATATATAGATATGTGTGTGTCTTAAATAAAAGTGGAAGAAGTCACAGTCTAAAAATAGTCTCTCAAAATAGTTGAGTCTAAGGGTGCAACAACCTATATAGATTATTTCTCATCATTAACCCCTTGCTGTGTACCCATGATTACAGACCTAGCATGATCAGCATAAATATTGTTTGCTTTCAGAATGGCGCATGGCAATATCTTTCTAGAAAGACTGGAGATATGACTGGAAAGGAAAATAGTGTAGGAGATGGAACCTGAAAGAGATCAATGTATCACTGTAGTAATGGCCCGTACTAGAACATATATGGACGAAGAGTTGATGCTATTTATGAGTAAAACTAACTAAAATACTCTAACTCCAGAATGCAATTCTATTGCATTGGAGATTGTGGGAAGGAAGACTCCTCTTCTTCATAGTCTCTATGAGGAACTGACCTATGTATTCATATAATCTTCTGACTGCCCAGTGTAAGGCTTTCCAATCAAGACAGGAGCCTAAAACTTTGGAAAATGTCCTGTAAGCTAATTATATGGATCAAATAACTCAATTTATACTTAAGATGAGGAGAAATTTGAAGAAATCAATCATCATTTTTAAAAATGGATTAAGTATGACATCAGAAGAAAAGGAAATGATCTGCAAAGGTGAAAGTGGGATTCTTGGGTTTTCAGATGTGTTCTTAAGGGCTGGAGAGGGGCTCAGCTGGGAAACTGTTTGTACTGGAACATGAAGCATGCAAACCTAGCAGCACCCATGTCTTCACACCCAGTATATGTCCATAATCCCTGGGGAGATGGAGACAAGAAGATCCCTAACGCTAAGACCAGCCCATCTAGCAGAATCAGAGAAACAAAGAGCTTGTCTTAAAAAATGAAGGCGGAAGATAACTGAGAAATCTTCATGTTGACCTCCACACACCTGTATCTACGTGCACACATATACACATACACACAAAGATGTTTTTTTATAGATATTTGAGCAGATATTGAAGGCACATCTAAATAAATAGGTGAATAAAAAGATCATCATCACTGCCATGAGGTAAGATAATCCAAGCATAAGAAAAAATTTCATAAAATTAGAAATATGACTATAATTTAATAGGTAAATAATAATAATGTGTGGTTACCATGACTAAACAGAGAAAAATTCTCATTTAAAAGGACATAGAAATTATGAGACTGGAAGATATGACAGAAGTCTTTACTCATGTAATATAAGTTGTAAGAATAAAACTTAGATATTGAAGGATGAAAATAAGATCATTCAGAGAACCAATAAGCATTGGGTCCCAGAAGTGCAGAGCTCATTGTTTATGTTGAAAAACTGGAGGGTTAAAGGGAAGTGAATAAAGTTTTCACACAACTTGATGCCTTTTTTCCAATGCTGGGGATCGAACCTAGGTCCTCACACTTGCTAAGCAACTGTTTGACATTGAGCTACATCTCCAGGACAAACTACACACTGCTGAATAAATTTTGATGACATTTCAAATTCTACAAGATATCAGAAAGGAAAGTTACCTTGAAAACATGGTGAAAAGGCATAATTCTTACCAGCCAGGAGAAAAAAGTCATTCAAAATCCTAAGTGAAAGGTGGTCATGGGAGGTCATACCTTATAATCCCAGCATTCAGGAAACTGAGACAGTGGGAGTGGGGAAGAGTTATCATGAATTCAGGGCAATCCATACAGTGAGACTCTGTCTGAAGTCCTCTCATTCCCAAAAGACTTTTGAGGAAAACGCTCGTAATTTACAACTTACATCTAGTGCAACTATTCATCAGAAGTGAAGTCAAAACAGATACTTTCATATATACAAATCTAGACAAAGACTTTAACTGTTATACTTTATACTTAATTCTTTTAGAAGGTCCTGGATAAAAGAGCCAATAAAATGAGAATGTAGTATGAGAAGCAAAGTGAGAGACGACAGGTGTGTGAAGAAAATAACTTCTGACCGTGACTTAAAGGAGAGACATGCCAAAGAAAGCAAGAGCAATCCCTTTGACCTCTGTGCTGTAGGATACATGTTACATGCTCTTCTCTTGGAACCCGGTCATCCATCAAGATGAACTCTGTAAATATTATTGATCTGATGGCTGACAATCAGGAGAGCTGGGAGCTAGTTCAATCAGCAGAGTACCTGTCTAACATGCAAGGACCCAAGCAAGTCTATATAGTATATATAGTAGTGTGCCCTTGTAATGACAGTGCAGAGGAGACAGACACAAGTGGGTCCCATTCTGAGGACACTGGCCAGCCAGCCTAGCCTAATTAGAAAACTCCAGACTAGTGAGAGACTCAGACAAAAAGATGGGAAACCCCTGAAGAATGATACTTGACTTTGCCCTCTGTTCTCTATATGTATACAAATACCCACACACACGGGTAGACCCACGTACATCCACGAAAGTAAATTAATTTAATTAAATAGTTGGAGTTAATGCCTGAAAAAGTACCCCTAGAGAGAAGTGGAAAGGAAGCAACATGAATATTTTAAAATTTGAGAGCATAAACACAAATGCTGCAGGAAAGCAGAAAGAAGGGGAAGATGAAGACATGAATGTTAAGAATGTAATGTCAATATATGTAGTGAGAATTTCATAATCCAAAATCCAACTTAACGAACAGGGGATGTAGCGTTTGTGTCAGCAAATAGCTAGTCATTAAAATTGCTGTAATGATAACATAGAAAGCTCTCAAGGCATTGAGAATGGATGGGGTTCAATACTGAGAACAGTCAACTGTTAACATCTCAAACTTTCACAACTGATAAATAAAAATACATTTCTGAACACTAACAAAATCCTAAAATTAGGATGCTTAGAACTTTAATGATCTTCACAAAAAAAGAAAGAAAGAAAGAAAGAAAGAAAGAAAGAAAGAGAGAGAGAGAGAGAGAGAGAGAGAGAGGAAGGAAGGAAGGAAGGAAGGAAGGAAGGAAGGAAGGAAGGAAGGAAGGAAGGAAGGAAGGAAGGAAAGTCAAGTCTAAAATAAAAATTTGGATTTAATGAAGTTAAGCTGGAGTCTAGATGCTGGGTAAGATGTTACCCTTCCGGTGACTCACGAGTAAGTAGCTGGAATGGTTTTCTTCTGCTTGCCGCTTGGGTTTCACTCTAGCTTCTTAACTGTTTTGTAGAAGTTTAAGGAATTCAGCATCCCCATCTACATCAGTGAGTGGTACCCCCACTTGCTGGATCATTTATGGTATGAGGAGTTTAGTATCATGATTGGGCCTGAAGACTAAGGTGCTATACGAATATAGGGTTTTAATTCTAAGATCCAGACACTTCAAATGCCACAGTTGTGCCAATCCAAAAAAGAAATCTACACTGCTTATTATTACACACAAAAAAAATCTGCATTCCCTTGGATGTATTCATTTCTTTGGTTGTCCATTTATTCCCTCCCTTTTCCCATTTATATAACTCTTTCATTCATTCATTCAGTGGTTACTGAGAAAATGTAAGCCAGGCCCTCTGTCTTTAAGGTCTATCTGAGTAGAAGAAGCAGAGCCCCATTACATTACACCCTGAAATCTCAGCTTTAGTCTTAGGACAGAGAGACAATCAACCGTTAGGCGCCAAAGTTTTATGACTCGGGTAACGGGTGCTGTGCTGTGCTGTGAAGCAGATGTAGGTTCCAAGTTAGGAAGAAATGCTTCTCCTATCTCACACCCTCATACTTTGATTTTGATATTTCATGCCACTTTTTGACACAGTAATATAGTAAGCCTTCTTCAAGGCAGGAGTTGAAAATGCATGCATTCAAAACAGAGCAGTCCACTGAAGGAAATGAGACTTTGCTTAAGCATGGAGAAAGTTCCATGAGCTGCTGGGCTTCTGGCTCAAGCTTGGTCTTCCTCTTGTGGAATAACTACCGAGTAGGATAACTACTCTTAGTTACTCTTAGATTGTCCTAGTTTGACAATGCAAGTCCAGTGCCCAGGGAACGCCTCAACCCTGGACAAGTTGAAATGGGTGGTTACCTCAGAGTTAGCCCTCAGTTTCCAAGACTTCACAGACTTGCTTCCTGTGATTGGCACAGTAAACTTGCTGTTCTGGTATAATTCTGTTTAGCTAATCTGGTCTTCATTCATTTTAAATTGAGATAACTGATTTTCCATATTTTCTACAGCACATTTCATATGCCATAATAACAACACTCTATCCATTTCTGGATAATAACATCAGTAATAACAACAACGTGCCAGTTCCACCACTCTAGGGTCTTGTTTTGGTTGTTGTTGTTGTTGTTGTTGTTGTTGTTGTTTTAAGAGGTAGTATTTTTTCTTTGGTTGATTTGACTTTCAATGCTTTTTGAGAGAATGTCTCAGGTAGCTCAGGCTGGACTCAGATGTACAGCAGGACAAACTTGAACTCCTTATCTGCTCATCTGCTTGAATTACAGATGAGAGCTATCACTCTGGGGAATGAACCCAGAGCCTTGTGGATGCTAGGCAATCACTGTACCAACTCAGACACATCCTAACTTACCATACACTCTTTTTTTAACCAAACCTCCAAAACTGTAATCCCTCTTTGGAGATTCTAATTTATATATCCAGCGCAAACAGGAATTTCCTGAACCTCCTTACAACCTTAAGAGACAACAATCATCAGGCTCAGAAAAAAAAATTTATATATATATATATATATATATATATATATATATATATATATATATATATATATATATATATATATATATATATATATATATATATATATATATATATATATATATATATATATATATATATATANCTTTTTTTTTTTTTTTTTTTAGTCCGTAGACTGACTAACCCCGCCCCTCACCCCGCCCCCTCACCCCGCCCCCAGGTGCTTAGCCTTTGCCTTCTTAAGGTGGTTGAGATCCTGGATGCCAAGCTGACCTGAGGTGGGGGAAGGGAGGCGAGGAGAAGGTCTTTCAGTCTACATTTTCTTTAACAAAGACACCACTGCGCAGGTCCCTTGGGAAACCTGAATGGTATTTATTGTTCCGCCGAAAGCCCTCTGTGCATCTGCTACCTCTCAAGACAAACACTGTGTTCATAAAAGCAGACCCCTGCCTCTGAGGCCCTGGAGAAAGGCTGGTCTCCAGGGTGCAGGAATGAGGGCTTGGGAAAGTCAACACTGCTGGAGGGTCCGCAGTGGGAAGGTCTGGGGTGAGAAGGAGGGCCTGCTGACTACCTACTCCACAAAGGTACCTGACTGATGGGAGACTCCCTGTGTAGCCTTGGCATCGCCAGTTTCCCCTTCAAGAAACACATAGGTCCTCCTCTAAGAACCTAGAGCTTTTCTACTACAGGAGAAGAGAAGACTCTGAGACATTTTTATAAAAATGAAGAGAACAATATTTCATCTTCGTGTTCTGCTTTCTTAGTCCTGGCCGCTGATTTTATAAAGGATTGTCTCCAAACTTGAGGGCAGCTCTTCCGAATGTTTTTCACAAGATGCAGTTTTGGGTCCTCAGTCTTGTCCAATCATTAGGTGGGTGATCCTGACCACCCTTCCGATCATCACTTTAATCTGCCTTATGTCAAAATTTGGTTGAGTCAAATCTATCAAGCATCCTCCTCCTGTTTCCCTCTGCCTCTTCCCATCCGCTGGCTTGGGTACCAATTCCTACTTTGTTCTTGTTGGAAGCAGAGTTGAATCCCAGTCTCTCTCCTCCCACCAACCATGAGACCTCACTGTACTGGGACCTCTACTTATGACCATGGCCCTCATTGGATAATGTCTTTAACAAGCATCGTGTCTGTCCTTTTCTTTCACACCCCAAATTTATCTCAGGCATTCAAACAGAGAATGAGCTCTCCAGTTGCTGTGAGCATCCCAGTCTCCCAGGGTAACAATATGACACCAAATAAGAATGGATAAAGGGTCTCAAGCCCCGTGCACATAGCATACTCCCCCCACTCCCTCAACTCAATCATCCAGGGCAACAGACAAAACATGACATAATGGGTCTTGCAAACCGAGCAAATTTGGAAATTTTGGCTCTTCTCACCCAACTCGAGTGATATATGATCCAAGTCCGACCCAGAAAATGCAAGCTGGGAAACAAGAGAAGGCCCCATCCAGGGCCCCTGTGCAGCAATATCCGTGGATAATCGTTTAATTAGCTTCCCACACTGGCAGGAACTTTAGTCCATTTAAGATGCCCTCAGCAGTTCCTCCTGGACTAGGGCAACCCTCGTGGAGCTTGGACACAGAATGCCTTCCACCCGGGATGGATATTTGGAGAGTCTTAATTGAAGGAAATTCCTATTTTTATGTCGAGATGATGTACCATCAGCATTTCCTCACCCACAAAAATACACAGAGGGGCAACTAGTTCAAATAACTGGTTTAAATCCGTAAATTACAGCATTGCTTCAAGTTACTTTTAAGGTTGTTCTGTGACTATGGATAAGTTAGATGGCATCATAAAATTTTTAGAGCTAATGCAATCTTTATATAGTTGGCTCATCTCATCAGTTGAGATAGGTGTGAGCTCCATCTTCTCCCTCTTTCTTCTGATTGTCCTTGAGTCCTGAGGGAGAATGACTGCTCTCTCAGCAGACCTGCCATGACTATATCCTCCCCTTCCAGAACGCAAGGTCTTTTACATCTTTGGTTTTCTTTTCTCTGCTGAGAGAAGGGATTGCTAAATAGGGTTAATTTCTTCATTTGGTTGTGTTTCTGTTGTGTAGCCTGATCCTCTCCTTTTTTTTTTTTTTATTTCTTCTAGAAGCTTTGCTCTTTAGTGACCTTCTCAAGCCATTTCATTAAATGCCCTCTGCCTTGGTAAATTACAGTACTTTGAAGCCTTGGAGTTTAGCATATAAAAAAGCAAGCGCCTCTGTATACTGCCCTGGGATAAGGTGTGATGAAAATCCCATACAAGCTGAACGGTACTTCCTAATCAAATGGGAGTAACAGATGGCTGCTGGAGCAAACCATCACAATGGAAATATCTGCAGTTCTCATGGTAACGGAATCTGCCAGGTCTGAGGGATTTGCTGTTTTCAGGACATCTGAGCTGCAATCTCTTTCGAGCTGTCTAGCAGTCTCCCTTTTGCGCTCTCTCTCTCTCTCTCTCTCTCTCTCTCTCTCTCTCTCTCTCTCTCTCTCTCCCTCACAGCATGATGGAGATAGAGTTGAAAGGTGGAGTCTGATTTTGCATTCCAGCTGTGATTAAAGACACAGGCATACATCCCCGGAGATAATGTGCTGCATATTCATTATGCTATCTAGAACCTCTTTAGCCACTGGGACACAACCGTCACACAATTACAATACGCCTTCTTCAGGAGTGAAGGGGAGGGGGAGGCGGGTTGGGATAGAGAAGATCAGAGAATGGCAGCCAGGGAGAGTAGGAGGAATTAAGATGCATGAGACGTACCTTGTAATAAAGATATGGAGCCATATTAAAAGTAGCAGTTGTTTCTATTCTGTGGCCACATGTCAAGATGACTTGACAGAGCAGGATAAAACATCTAGCCTGGGGGAGGGGGGGCGAAGAATACATGATATCTCGGACTTCCAAATCATAGCATAGACTAAGTAGAAAGTAAACAACAGATGAGCAGGCATGTGCCTTCCTAATGAGTAAACCCATATGGAAGGTTTTGTGACACTCCATAGTCAGAAAGGACACCTATCTCAAGGAAGAGGTTCGCATGTAGACACCAAGCTTTCATTATGAGCCTAAGATTCGGGTCTAAACCACACAGGATTCTATTGGAAAGGGACTTGGTGTGGGGTTTTCCCATATTTTTTTCCCCTTCATGTTATTTGTAGCCTCCCAATTTTATAGCTGTGCACGGAAAGGGGAAAATAATCAGCCACAATTCTATTTTTTTAAAGTCTTTTCTCCAAATCCCTATCGATTTAAAGAAATAAGGAAAAGTATACTGCCTTCTTTGCTACAGTACCTGCCAGCAAATATGCACGCAAGCTGACACGGGGTTGATTCACAGCTGCCTGGTCCCTTGGGTCTTTGAGTTTGAAGATCAGACAACATATAAGAATTCAGTCATGACTCAAAAATGGAAACAAAGACAACCATTCTTAGCCATGCCAGCCAGCAACGCAGAATGAAAAACTACAGGCTGGAGGCCGAAGCCCCCTAGGACGCTCCCCCACCCCATTGTCCTTGAGGGCACTACTGTTAAATACATATGACAGCCAAAGAGATGAGGAGAATAGTTGCCACAGAGCAATGATTGGATCTCCCTTTTCATGAGCTAGAATAGTCAGACCCATGTAAGCCGGTGAAGTAGCACTTGAGAAGGGGCCCTGGGAGGTGCCATTGTCTCCCTCACATTTGCTGCCTGAAGAACATATTATATTATATAACCTTTCTCCCAAGCCTGTCCTGCTTTGACTGGGAACTTCTTCCTTTAGAAGCCTGCAGATAACAACTTGTGGATGGCAATCTCCTTAACAAGCCAGATTAGTTAGTTTAAGGGGATGAGCTGAGGCCATTTGTGCAGGTGCTAATCAAAAAAAAGGGGGGGGGATTAGTAAAAGCTTCATGCCCCCGCCTTGTAAGTATAATATAGACAGAAGAGTGTGTCCCCAGGTCACATCTGTGAGAGCTGTACTTAAAGGCACACGGAGGTCTTTGTGGCTCTAGGGTTAGAAGGAAGGGAAGGTTACCATGAGGTTTGTGGTTGTAAAAGCACAGCCATCCCAGGACTGTCTGAAACATTTCCTTTCTTGGATGCTGTTCTTCATTTGTTTCCTAGGAGGTCTTTGACTTTCCAGCTCCTAGCACAGAACCTGGCACACAGAAAGTGTCATATGCTAAATCTTCGATGGAGGACAGGGATTTGTTTGAGGAATGGCTACAAAAGGAAAGAGTTCAAAAAATGCTCGTGTCAAAAGCAAACAAGTCTGACACATATGTAGTGGTCCCATTTTTCCTTTCCACGTAAGAACAAAACTAAAATTGTATTAAACACAGCAGTCAGCATAACTGGAAAGATGCTCTGTGTGTGCGGAGATCAATGGGCAGACTGATTATTAATGTCCAACTACAAAAGACACTCCAGAACACACACACACACACACACACACACAGAGAGAGAGAGAGAGAGAGAGAGAGAGAGCAGCGCAGCCGATGATTCAAGCTCAGGGTACTACAGAAAACAATTTCATTAAATAAAATTAATAATAATCTGCCATTTCATCAGCTTCTCTGAGAGGTCCCTTCTTTTTTGCCTCAATAGGAAGCAGTTTTCTCTAAAACTTTCCGAGAAAAATATAATATGCATCTTATTACATATGAATCTGTGTGGATAATGAGCATGAAAGAAAAAAAAAATAGAGTTCCTAAAGAGACATTCCAAGTCTGTGGCATACTAACAGCTGAGCGTGCACATGTGTGCACACAAGCAGGCTCGAGCGCCTTCTGAGGATTTTCACTGCCTTCAGAGTACATGCGTTTGTTTTAAGGATTCTCTAAGCCAAATGCTTTCTGGCATGCTAGCCTCCTAAGAAGCTGCGGATGCCTGCTGAGATAATTCAGTCAGAAACATTCAGCTACCCTAGACACTGGAGAAAGGTAAGACTTGGGAAAAGTCGTTTTAAAAAGCAAAACAGAAAGGCAGGCTCTCTGGGCAACTCTCATTCCTCACACAGGTTGCAAGAGATTTCATTTCACATAGGAAGGTTGGATCCAACTTCAGAAACATACAGATATCACCTTCGAAACCATCGTCTTTTACAGACAGATTAATCTCTTTCTCTATACCCAGCCCATGTAACTTCTTGGCCACGGAGATTTTGTTGCTGTGTACAGTAGATGGATCTTTCTTTTTTCTACACACCTGTCATCTAGAACTGAGGGGCAGGATTTTTCTAAACAGTGTTTGAATCAACTTTTTTGTTTTGTTTTGCTTTGTTTTTAACTTCTTTTCTAGTTCCCTGGAGTCTTCACAGCCAGAATAGAGCGATGACACTCATTTTTTTTTCAAAGAGTTTCTTCACTATCATCCCTCTCCAGAAAAGACCCTCAAGAACTGATCCAGAATTATTTTGTCACAAATAAGCTCAGCTGGCCTAAGTAGAAACCTACTGTACACCCCACACTGGCAACGTACTGAGGAACTGAAAAAAACCAAACATGTCCTCAAGGAGTATCCAGTCAAGCTGTGGGCATTAAAATAATAATAAGAATACAGTTGGGTGTGGAGCATGTGCCTTCAACCCTAACATGTCCTCAAGGAGTATCCAGTCAAGCTGTGGGCATTAAAAAAAAATACAGTTGGGTGTGGAGCATGTGCCTTCAACCCTAGCACTGGGGAGGCAGAGGTAGGGGTAGGAAGAGAATAACACTGAGGAAGGTCATCCAAGAGCTCTGAAGTCAAAAGCAAGTTCGTTGTTTTAGTGTTCCATCAGACACGTAAAACTTGATGGGTTCTGAGAGATTGTATGTAAAATGTCAACAAGTATAAGCAAGGACGTTCCAAATAAAAGACTGCCAATAATACTGAGTGCCAGTATGGGCACCCTAAGAGTCTTGACCCTGAGAAGAGGAAACTAAACTGAGATAGATCTAAAACTGACATCACCTTAGAGGAAATGGCACTGAACCCCACAGGCATTTGGGACCTCTGAGCACCAACAAGCAAGGGAACCTCATAGCTAGAAACTAAATTAACTAAGATGTGAAGTGTCTGCTGGAGAAATAGCCATCCAAGAGTGTCTGTCCACTAATACTAATAGTGGACAGTTCAGGGGCAATCTGACTTCCACAAAGCGCCCTTTGCCTTCTGAGAAAATGTGACTCTCTAAGAGTCAAAAGAGCCAGTTGTGAAACCAGTCCTATTTTCCAATGCTTTTGGAAATAAATAAACCTTTCTATTTCAATATTTGGCATTGTGACAAGACCTAAGAGGAACTAGGGAGATAATTAATAAGGGCATGAGAGGAAAGTGCAATTAAGAATGGCAAAGACTACCCTGCAAATAAGTGTTTCATCCTGAGAAAGATTTCCACTGTGATCTCTAGCCTCAGACTGAAATCTAATCACTCGGAATGCCTCATTTAAACATTATGGGGTTAAGGGGACCCATCGTGGCTCCTAGCCTCAGAATCACACAAGAAGCAAGACTATAGTCTGACCTCACTTTCCTGTTGGTTTAAATCAACCAAAGCAGGCACAGCTTAGTTCTGATTGGCAGAGCGCTCCCTCATCTCAAGTTCAAATGTTGTCCCTCCATTTCTCATCCAGAACAGTTTAGATAGACTCTCTATAGACTCAAGAAAATTCCTTACCACAGAGTTTAAAAGAGATTTCTCCTGGAAAACAAAAACAAAACAAAAAAACAAACAACAAAAACAAAGGTAAATTCTCTTCGTCTAACTAAGTAAGAGCCTGTGTTGGAAGACTTTGCTGGAGCAGACCTTGAAAGCAGAAGTCCCACCTAGCTTGGTGATTCCTGACCTGGTGGAGTTCACAAAGCCTCTTTCAATTGTGAAAGTTTTCCATCTAAATACAGTCCACATTTGCCACCCATAGAACTTTTGGCTTCTGAATCTTTCCATTGCGTGATTCGTCACTAAATCACTTCCTGCAACTTGGGGTCATCCCTCAATTGCAAAGCATAGGAAGATGGGGTCACAGGGACAGGCATCTCCAGAAAGGGAGCTCATGCCCTGGGCTGCGGTAAGTGGCGATTTAATTGGATACAGTGTGTTTTGCTATTGTTGCAACATGGAAATCAGTTATTTTAAAAGTAGCTGGTGACAATTGCCAGCTCAGCAGGCACAGTGGTCAGAGAAGAATCTAATTCCAATTACTGCTGGAAACAGAATTACTTATATTCTAGATGTTTGTGAATAATATCATTGTTTTAATTACCATCATCATCATCTCATCATCATCATCATCATCATTGACATCATTCACTGTATTTTTCCAGTGTTCTTATAAAGGGACAGTGGTCACAAAAGTCCATTCCATATTTCCTGAGTTCCCTTGCACTTAAATTAAAGGGGGTCACTGAAATGAAAATAAGAGAAATTGCTTTGACATTCCTGATACGTTAGTCAGGGCTGGAGAGATGACTCAGCAGTTAAGAGCTCTGGATATTCTTCCAGAGGACCCAAGTTTGATCCCCACCACCCATATGGCAGCTCATCATCCTCTGTAGCTCCAGCTCCAGGCCATCTAACACCCTTTTCTGTCTTCAGTGGATAACAGCTACATACACACACACACACACACACACACACACACACACACACATGTATGCAAGTAAATATCCATGCCCATATGATAATTTTTTAATTTAAAATATACTTTGCTCATCAACCTTGAAATCCAGATTAATACATGATGTGTTTTTATTGCAGTGCCAATGTGCTCTTCCACTTATGTATGGTCTTGAGCTACACGTCACTTCAGTAGTAGAGATCATACAGCCCATAAAACTTTGCATGTTACTGAGTGGTCCTTGTTTTACCAACCCCTTCTTTAAATCATCATCAACATCATCATCATCCTGTTTATCAACATCATACTCTGCATTTGCAGAAGGCTTGGAGAGTCTGTGCGCTTGTCATGTCATGTACTAACACTTTTCTGATATACAAGTGAGATAACTGAAGAACCAGAGATATCTCAGGCACAAGTTGCTTCTCCATGGTAAATTCAGATCTGGCACTCTCTCTACTATGATCCTTGGTGTTAGCCTTTTGTCTAAGCTATGCTCCACAGTTACCTGGCAACTGCCAGGTGTGCCTGACCCACTATAAAAGGGGTTGCTCACCCCCTCCACTCTCTCTTGCTCTCTTGCCTTCTTGCTCCCACTCTGTCTTCTCTTCCCTTCCCCTCCTCTCTCTCTCCATGTGCTCATGGCCGGCCTCTTTTCTCTCTCTCTCTCTCTCTCTCTCTCTCTCTCTCTCTCTCTCTCTTCCTTTCTCTGCCTCTACTACCATCTCAACTCCCCTCCACATGCCCTGAATAAACTCTGTTCTATACTATGCTGTCCTGTGGCTGGTCCCTCAAGGGGAAGAGATGCCTCAGCATGGGCCCACAGAGGCACTCCCTGCCCCCACCCCTGACTGCACCTCCACCAAACACATTCCTTCTCTCTTTAACTTTTTATAAAACACAATACTTGGAGTAAGGGTGTAACTTTGTGTGGAGTGAGAAGACCAGTTCCTGGTTGTTGGCAAGGATAAGAGGACTTGAGCTTGACCTAGAGAATCGACACTTCATTAAGAAATGACATTAGGGATTGTCAATGCATATTAAAACACCTTGGGTAAAACATCCGTCACTGCGTATTCCCACGCATGCAGACTAGAAACATTTAAATGTGAAGACATCAAAGTGGAAATGTAACTTGTAGTGGCCCTGTATTGTAATAGCTGAGAACATGGTAGAAATAATTTAGAACCTACTTAGGCTACAGTTCAAATCCTGTGTATCTTCGGGAAGTTTTCTTCAGGTCTTTAAACTTTAATTGCTTGGTCTACAAAGCAGGAATACTTACTGAGAGCTAAGACTTCTTCTTTGTAGTTGCTGTAGGATGTACATGAGGTCACTTCTGAAGCCTGGCATTGTGTGGCAGGGTTCTGCAGAGGGTTGTTCTGTCAACCCCATCTTTAAACCATCAGCATCATGTTTATCAACATGGTCTACATGTTTGATAGTGTTTTTGACTTAAAAAAAAAAAGATAAAAATGTCTTTCCTAAGAAAAGCTAATTTAAGTGTCCTTAGTAAACAGAGATAATGCCCCCTAAATATTATTTGATGGTATATTTAACTTGCCTTTAAATATTGTTCTTAAAATACTAGTGCTTGGATATTTATATTACTCTAAAACTCTCTAAAATGAATGTAGGATCTGCATATGGTGGTAAGTGCTGCCAACGTGGCAAGATTTGGCATCACCCAAGGTATCCATCCCTATAAGGAGGGATTATGCTGATTGGGTTCATTGAGATGGACAGACTCACTCTGAAAGTGACTGCCACCATTTCTTGGGCTTGTGTCATCGGTGGAATAAGAAGAATACAGTGCCAAGTGTGATGGTACACACCTTTAGTCATCCTTGCACCCCAGAGGCAGAAGCAGGTGGATCTATGTGAGCTCAAGCCCAGCCTGGTCTACATAGAGTTGCAGGCCAACCAGAGCTATGCAAGTCCTGTCTACAAAGAAGGGAGACAGACAGTGACACAGAGAGACACAGAGACAGACAGACAGACAGACAGACAGACAGACAGACAGACAGAGCGAGCAGGTATACATCAGCAGTTATCTTTCTCTGCCTCCTGAATGTGGATCCAGTGTGGCTGGCAGCATCTGGCTTCTGCTGCTTAGACTTCCTTATCAAGCTGGACTATCACCCCTAAAACGGTGAGCTCAGATAAGCCCTTTTCCCCTGAAGTTGTGTTTCTCAGAGCATTTTATCACAGCAATAGATAAAAATAACTAAGACAGTGGGTATGCGTGGAGTACAGTATAAAGATTTGGCTTTTACCCGCTTTATAGGCAAAGAAAGTGAGGTCATAACTAGAGAGAGTCCAATAACTAGCCCATCACACCAAGACTGGTTGTTGAATATGTGTGCTTGGTACCGACTTGCACTTAGCCCGGAACATTTAGCATCTGTCCACACTCCATCTAGAGCACTTAGGATTACCTTGGACTTCTTGTAAAGGTCTTTTCATAAGTCGATTCTGAAACATGGGGAAGGCAAGGACCTCAGAAAGGCACCGTGAAAGGAGTAAAAGCAGGAGCAGAGGACTCTGCGAAAGAAAGCCACACACCCAGGAAAGCGAGACTCCAGCGGAAGGATGATGCTTGAACTTCAGCACTCAGCTCCATGCAGTGTGCCTTTAAAAAAAGACCGTGTCTACACTTCTATATTGCTTACTATCTGAAGCTAAGCCAGAGGGATGTACAGAGTGAGATCTTTGTCTCGGTTCAGGAAGGGTACAGGATGAAGACTCTGTGCCAGTAATCTTCCTTGGATTAATGGTTTCTCTTTTATCTGCAGTATTTCTGCTCAGATGTCTTTTCTCTGAATGAGTCAGAGGAATGCAAATGCTTGGTGCAGTCTGCCTGAAATATTTAAATCCAGTTTTTCAATGTTTTGCAGGTTTGGAGGGGGAGATTACACACACACACACACACACACACACACACACACACACACACACACACACACACGATGAAATGACAGATGAGAATTACAGACACCGCAGCCAGCCAGCAATACAAAAATGTGGTATTTCAATCTGACAACAAACTCATTTTTCTTTTTCCATTTCTTTGTTTCTCCAGATCAACATTTCGATGCCTCGTGAGAGTGGAAGGAATCTGCGACATTCTTTTGTGAGACCCGGAATCTCATCAAGAATGTATCTGACTACATAGGAAGGAGCTGATTTTATTTTGTCTCCCGAACGACAAGCTTTCATTCTGCCTTGGACACATCCCTCCAGAAAGCATTCTCCACACCCTCCTAGAGCTGGGCAGTTGGACATGATTTGTGCTCGTCTTCTTTCTGACTCCTCTTTATGCTCTTTATTCTCTGGCTCAGGCATGGGCTTGCAGGCAGAGTCTCACAAGGAAACCTGAATGGCATTAATATTCAAATCCTCTGGCGTGGTCTGCAGTGGCCTGATGGAGCTTGCACAGGGCAGACACTGGGAGGGAACAAATCTTGAGGAATGCAGCAGGGTAAATTGGGATTTAGCCTCCCTCTCCGTGTGCAGTACTTAACGTGAAGGCCTTATAATGAAAGGTCCCTTCCAAAGGCTTTTATGGCTGCAAGAAAGAGCTCCTACAATGTGATCCCAAGGACAGAAGGAGGCTTTCTCGTTTGCCTTTCCACCTCGTGTGAAAGAATAAGCTCATGCCTTCAGGACAAAGGCTTCTTTAAACAACAAAGTGAAATGCTTTCAACATCCACGAACATCTCCCAACATCAATGAGATTGTTGTTCGCAGATGGAAAAGGGGAGGGGAAAAAAATGTTGGGCATGAACAATTGGTCAATACGGCATTACCCTCACAACCATAAAGGCAGCATCTGAAATGTGAAACTTCTCTCCCTTCTATTAAATTAGGATTGATGACTTCTCAGGGATGTTCAGCATCCTTTGACTTTGCTTAAATAATTTATAACCCTTCTCCATGTCATGGTTTCTGATGTTTTCTTTTTCCAAGCCCATACCTGAATTAAATCTGGGAAAGTCTTAACACAGAGCACAAAATACTTGTTTTTTTTCTCAGAGGCTTTTCACAAATTGGCTCTTTCAGAAGAGAGCATTGAGTATTCACTGACACCTAGACTGTGGTAGGTTCGACGCCGGAGGCACAGAGATGGTAAAGGTGCCACCCTTGCTGTAAGAGAGCTAATGCCTGGCAGAGAAAAAGAAATCAGTAGCCAGAATTTAGTCCAGCAAATGCCAGAGAAGATGAGCAGAGCAGCCAGGAGAACTGGTCAGTTGGTTTTTTTTTAATTGCTATTTGAGCTGAGCCTTAAAGAGAATAACCATTGGAGGAATGGACACAAGAATAAAAAATAAAATAAAAATTTATAAAAATCCGGAGATGACAGATGAGCTCACAGATCTCTGGACAATGAACTATATGTTTTGAAATACAACTGCCTCCAGGAACAAAAAAGTGTATTGACTTTCCTGGACCATATGATTTTGGGTTTCTGTTACCTAATCCCGCTACTGATCATGAGTTGATATCAGCCCAGGGCCTTTTTTTCATAAGAACAATCAGACTCCAGTCTTTTCATGTAAAGTGTTGTGGCCCTAACATCTGCATTATCCTTCCCCAATTCCCTCTCCAGTAAACCATCCAGGGAAGAAAATTCTCATAGCATCCTGTAGCTACAGACATGAATCCAGGAGTTCAGTGGATTATCAATTATACACAATTAAAGAGGTTAAGAGGTGACAGGAAGGGAATGATGCCTTTATTGAAGAGGCAGTCAGGGTCTCTGCTTTGTATGGGATATCATCTCTCTGATAAAGGAATCCACTCACTTGGAAGGGCCCCTTTAGCTCCTGTGAATTGTGTAGACCTGAAGAACGGTTGCGGTACAGACTAGAATCCCACTGTGAGTGGCTACAATTTACTCACTGTGTGCTCTTAGGGAATCAAAGCCTGTTACACCAACCTGACTTCAAACCCTCATCTATGCTATGGACAGTTTTTACACCTATGAATACATCCTACCCCACCTCTTACAACTAGGACAGTCTGCAACAATAGAAGGGTTTCCCGGGTATACATTTAAATGAGGTGGAGACTCATTTACTCTCTAAAATGATTCTAAGGCTCTGCATCACACAATGTGAAAAATGACTATGTCCACTCATGCATGGGACAGGATAATTCTGGCCAAGTTGACACTGACAGTATTTAAAAACGATGATGAAGGAGCCTGGCCTTGGCGACGCCATTTAATCGTCACTGTGAGTGACAAAGAAACACACTTCCTTCTCCCACGCATTTATCTTACAGCTTGGTGGTCTCTGAGATGGGAGCGAGTCTCTTGAGAATGGGAAAGAGAAAGGGTGGGAAGGGACCGTGTGTGTAAGTGAACAAGTAAGAGAAAGAGAGAGAGAAGGAGATGGGAAGAAAAGGGAGATGCAAAGGGGAGAAACAGAGAAAGACACGGAAAGCAACGGAACAGAGGGAGATAATGGGACACGAAGGAAAAACGCGGGACAACTAAGGATTATCTCAGATGGCTCTTAAATATTTAAACAAAGAATATTTTAGTAAGCTCCAGGAAAGGGCTTGTTTTTAGACTCATTCAAGAACTCTTCAGGGTTTCCAAGTTCCACCTAGAGGGTTTAGGCAAGTCGGCCCAGAATTTCTTGTTAAAAGCTTAAGGGCTCAATTCCTGCGCGCAGTATCCAAGGAAGTAGCTGATCCAAAGAGGTATCCGGTTTCATATTAGAGAAGCAAACAGATCCCAGAGCACAACTGATTCTTCTCACTCAGGCAAAGTGCCCTCTGCATCCTCTTCATCATGGAGAGGGAAGGGGGAATCTCCCTAGTGGGGCAGCTAGTGGGGCAGTTCTCTAGCCCTCTAGGTGGGTCCACAAGCCTCCTCCGTAGCAGTGACTGCTTGGCGGGGGGTCAGTGTGCAGAATTCCCATGTGGCTTTGGAACATGGGCTTGGGAAGGGAATCCAAGCTAATTTCAGCATGTGTAAAGCTGGCAGATTCCATTAGTGATTGCGTCTCCACGGCAAAGCGATAAGCCGGCTGGATGCAGGGTCTCAGAACTGAACGTCCAAACTCGAATCTATGGTGTAGAACTTCAATTTTATCAATTCTTGGTGTCAATTTCTCCCTCCCTCCCCATCTTACTCCCCCTGTCCCCCCTCTCTCTCTTTCCTTCCTCTCTCCCTCTCTCTCTCTCTCTCCCTCTTCTTTTTTCCCTGGTAGAAATTTTAAAGAATAAACCAATCATGGGGTCACACACACACACTCTTTTCTCGATTTCTCGTTTTTCCTTTCATTTCTTCCTCTTTGAGACATACTATACGAGGGGGAAGGAAGGGCATTTGGAATCAATGTGTCAGTTACCTCTTGCAGTGACAAAATAGCTAACAAAGTCCACACAAGATCAGAGGGCTTGTCTAGGCTTCCTGCAGATTGAAGGTAGAGTCCATCGGGAGCTCGCACAAGGCAGCTGGTCCTGCCACTCGGTCAGGAAGCACAGGGCAATGAATGCTGTGTTCGGCTTGCTCTCTCTAGTCCGTGCAATCTGGGTCCTCACCTCACAGACCGTAACACCATAGATCTTCCCATCTCTCTTAACCCTATCTCAGGAACCCCTCCCTCACACACCCAGATGCTTGTCTCTTAGATGATATTAGAGCCTGTCAGGTAGGTGCTTAGCACTAACCTGGACAATCACCGTTTCTGTCTTTTACCCTGGTAGACTGGGGAAAAAAAATTAATCATATACAAGCCTTCATTGACAGTCCCACCGAAGGCCACAGCACAATTCCCAAAATAACTCAAACAAGACAAGACTATGGCCCATGTCCCTAAATGTCAAGCCCTAGGAAGTCACCTCCCACCTCTATGAAAAGACATCCCAACTACCACTTTGAAAAAGGCATGAAAATTCCTATTTAAAAGTTGTGGTTATATTCAAGATACCCCAATCCAATACATCTATAGACTATGTACATCCAAAACAACCAAAATAAATGTGTGCTGCCAAATCCTATCATGTAATATACACTGTGTTTATTATAAAATAATACTTTGTATTTCTGTTTATAAAATGGGTAGTTTTTATTAAAAAACATATAATTTTATAAGATAACATTTATATTACTCAGGATATGAAGAGCTAATAACTAGATCCACTAGTTTCTTCTCTCTCTCTCTCTCTCTCTCTCGCTCACTCGCTCGCTCTCTCTTTTAACAAAAGGCAAGGTTTCATGCCAAGGTAACACAGTTCAGTTACCATAATAATACCCTTCCCTGAACAATGTCAGGAAAAGTATAACATAGACACTCGGAGTTACACCAGAGTCCTTGGTTGTCTTTGGCCAGGAGTTCCTAAGCAGCTCTTGTCAGCTGAATGTCCAAGCCAGTGTTGCTGTGATCAATGGAAGAAACTATAAGGACAATTGAAGTACATAGAAAACAGAGTGGAATTGTATAGCTCATTCTGTACACAAATGATCTTCCGTGTAAATATCTCATGACATAAGCATCTCCTCCCATTATCCATTTTACAGATGAGGAAAATGAAGCTCTGAGAATCACCATGCTACCGAAAATATTGTAAAACTATAAAAAAGAAAAGTAAAATCACAGTAGGTATATTAGTGTTTTGTGCATCCCATGTTGACCTTAGAGAAACTGCTAGGGTAATAACTTGTTTTCTCATTGGCTGAATAAAATATTGCTTTTTATCAATTTTATATATTACATTTTGCATAGGGTTTACATACGTTTTTAAAAACCACTTCAGCTAAACCATTGCAGTAGAGTATATATATTCCCCATGGAGAGGGGGGCCAATGTAACTCCCAAAGGTTAAAATTTTTGGCTCTCGAAAGCCAGAAAATGTAGATATTACAGTGGTTAGTTCTCTCCTTCCCAGGGGTCAGGAACATCGTCATGTATTTCTGTGGTGTTAAATTTTCACAGTGTTGAGAGGGACTAGGAAATAATGTTTTAAAAGGCTTTTTTATAAGGAGAAATGATGAAAGCAAGCCGAGCAACATGCTCTAAGGCGTTAGAAACCAGAGAACTCAGGACAGAGAAAGAGGAAAGCTTGTGTCTCATGCAGCCAGAGAAGCCCAGCCACAGAACTCTCGGTCCGTGAGAAGGTCTCTGTGGACGCCACACCTACTGAATAAGCCTGGCTTGCTTGTAACATTGGACATATATACCCGTAAGGACATTTACAAGCTCTGACCCCTTTGTTTCTGACCTTATTTTCATTTCACTGAAGGAAAGACTGAGATCTTGGGGAGCAGTAAACGCTTAACCCAGGGGGCATAGTCGCATTTGTGGCAATCAGACCTCGCTCCAGAACAGCACCCTGCGCAGGGTCAGCACTCAAAAACTGCAGAGCAGACAAATAGAAGAAGGAGAGAGATCTGATTGGGAAGGTCAGATGAAAGAACGTTTTAACCAAGTGGATGCTCACCACCTACTCCATTCTGCCAACTGATAGGTCCAGAGAGAAAAAGAAACACACCTAAATAAACGTCTCCAGATTGGGGAGCAAGCTCTTGGGGTCCCCTCTCACCTGACAGCTCCAGTTGAAAGGTAACTGAGTCAGGAGACAACGCAAGTGAGTTCTTCCTCTAGCTGACCCAACCGCCCCTAGTCCCTTTGTTTGTGTGTCTTGCTTTCTTTAAAGCCCTTACAATACTCTGCACAGGGTACCATCTGCTGAAGCGGGATGAACAGGTAGCTTTAGAATGATGATAGCTCTGGGAAATGATAATCACCAGGTCATAGAAAGCTGCACTGCAGTGTATAAATAAGATAAGTAAAAGTGCTGAGGACGGCATGTTTGCTTTAATGAAATGTGTTTTCCCTTTTCGTGGAGAATGCCGTTCTCAAATGCCTGGGGAGAGGAGCTGAACTATAGACCAGAAACACGCCGACAGTTCCAGAATCCGGCAATGAGGGTGGGATCAGAGGGGAGAGGGATGAAATATTACTTACTGAGACACAAAAGGAAAAAGGTTGGACCGGAGCCTTTGTGTTGAATTGCGCAAGCCATGGAATGCGATCAGAACTTCCAGGTCTGATTGTAAAGCTCCCTTCCGTGGAGGCCGAGATTCGGTGGTGAAAAGAAGGGTTTGGCCTTTGGCACAGCTCTCGACTAGCTGCATGACCTTAGGAAACACAGACTCTCTAAATGTCTGTCCTCACCTATGGGGGGAAAAAGGGGGTTGGGGGGACAACAACTCACATAGATATAGGAGTGTTTTAATAAGTGGATGTCTGTTGTGGTAAATCTCCAACCCAATTATGCCCCAGCAATGAAAACATATCTCAATTAATATGAATACAAGCTGTGTAACTCGATTGGGCAGATCTACCACTACACCACCATCTTCCACATCTATGAGACCCCTTATAACTTGCGGTTTCTCCAGGCCAAGTGCTTCTGCTCTGCTTCCCTTCCACCTCATCCTCCCTCATCCTCTCTCTCTTCCCTACTCCTTCCTTCCTCTCTCTCTCTCTCTCTCTCTCTCTCTCTCTCTCTCTCTCCACTTTCAGATCTACCTGCCCTTTTTCTGCCCAATCACTGGCTCTAGCCTTTATTTTACAAATTAAGGTGGGAAGCAGATTTACAGGAAATCACCTGAGTGCCCACACATTCCTCCTTCGTTCGTAGCCCCTCCCAGGAGAACAGAATTTGCATCAAATTACAAAAAAACTCCGAGCTATCCTCAATGGGTGTCTGTGATGTGTCCACTCTGTTGCTTGGTACACTTATGGTGCTTGATGCAAAGATGATGGGGATGCTGCTGCTGGTGGTCCATGGGTCTTCCCCGGAAAGCAGCTGCTTGGCTGAGTCCGTAACACCTTCAGTAGCTTGAAAGCTGTCATGCCCTGTGGGATCTCTCACTGGAAAGTATAATTTATTGAGCAAGAACTTCCTATGCAAAGTACTTCAACGACTAAGAACCAAGTGAAAAATATATGGGCAGCTTCTGAATATTAGCACATGGAGCACTTTTCCTGGGTTCTCTGAACAAAGTAGAGTTTTCGGTGATGTGCAAGATGTCAACCCTACATGAAGATGCTCTCTTTCTCTAAAGCTGTGGACACAGAGGGTGAACAGTTTCATCTTCCCAACAGTTCTACAAGAAAAATGAACAAAAGCCCTTTCTTCAATTGAGGAGACATCTAACCCATGTTAGGAGCAACGTGCAGGAACACAGAAGTATCTCTTTGAAGAGCCAGGCCTTCAGACAGAAATTTCCATAGTCTTGATACTATGCAGCTTAGTGATTCTAACAGGGAAGCAACAGAAAATCCAAACTTCAAATTTGCTTGCATAAAAAAATGCAAATTGGTCTTTTTGATTTATGTAACTAAGGAGTTGTACTAACTTTCTCTCTGTGATAAAGATTTCAGAGAGACAGTTTTAGAAAGGGAAGACGAATTTGGGCTCTGTGTTTCTGAAGCTTGAGTTCTTGGTCACTTGGCCCCATCACTGCCTGCCTGAGGTGAGTCTGAAGATCATGGCAGAGAGATAAGAGCACAGCTACTCAGGTCATGGCAACCGGGAGGTAGAGAAACTGAAGAGTGGTCAAGGAATGAAATCCATCTTTCCAGGGTATACCCCAGTGACCCACTTCCTCCACAGCCTTACCTCTAACTTTATACCACTTCCCAACAATGCCATCACACTATGAGTCCATCGAGGAATGATTCCATTCAACAGTTCAGAGCCCTAATGGTGCAACCATTACTCAATTACTAGATATACCAAATGAGAACAACATCTGTTTGTCTTCAACAAAAATAACAGGTCTTTTGAGGGACACTTTATACCAAAAATACAATAATGGCTTGGGGAATAAAACTATCTTCAGGATCCGGGCTAACTTGGGTAACTTCACCATCAAGCTCCACAAAGCAGCTGTCCAGGAAGTGCAGGGCTCTCTTCACAGAGTGCCTTGCTTCATAACCTCTCATAACCAACTTCAGTGAAGAAGAAAGCATTTATGACTTTTCATCATGGACAGTAAGCTCCACTCTGGTTGGAATAGATTAACTCATGTGCCTGTCTCTGAACCAGTCACAATGGGTTAAGGGGGAAGATTCTTTGGTGAGATATTCAGAGCCCAAACTGGAATCAAGGTAATGTCAATCCCACACATTCTGTATGATTGGTCATGGGAGGGATGCTTTCCCTATGGAAATTCAAGATGCTAATATCCTGTAGAAGAAGTCATGGGCACTGGGAAGAAATATCACAGTGATGCTTTTTAAAAGGAAAATTCTTCTAAAATCCAAACAGCATTCACTTTGGGATATCTAACTAAAGATCAGAGAATAGACGGATACTACTATAGTTGCTTGGGGCTGACTTATCAAATCAGTGCTTTAAATAAGAGATAAATATTTCCTTTTGAGAGGCCCAAAAACCATATGACAGCCACAGACTCAGGGTCTGTTGAGGGCAGCTCTTCCTCTTCCGCAGGCACCATTGTGATGTATACTTACATAACCAGAAGTGGAATGGTCCTTCCCTGTGTTTTTCAATAAGCATATTAATGTCACTAATGAAAGCACTCTAACACACGATGCTGTTACCTCCTGAAGCCCCAACTCTAGTAGTCAGCAACATAGAAGACAAAATCTCAACATCCAAACTGTGGGAGGAGGGCACAAACACCCAGTCCTTGGCAGGTTCCTTCATGGCCGATGTCCATGTAAAACGTGTTCTTCATTTCATCGAAAGTGATCCTCTCTCCAGACATAATCTAAAACAGGCTGGTGAGACACACAGTGTAAAGTGACCTCAAGTTGTTTTCTATTTTCAAGATGACTAGAGTCTTTTCTTATAGTATAAGAGGAACAATATGGGGATATGGGGTAGGCATTGAAAGCATAGGATTCTATCATTACTTATAGTTTCACTACAAATTGATTGTGAACCTTGGAGTTATTTAACTTATTTATGCTAAAGGTTATATGTGTGTGTACACATACACACTCACACCACACATATACACACATATCACATACACACATATTCATACCACATATACACACACCACACACATGACACACCACACACATCACACACCACCCATACACATGCTACACACACACAAACTACATACTCACATACACACACACTCACATATGTCCTATCATAGCAGAGAGGCATTAAGAGCTGCACTAGTTCAGTCCAAAGGTCTGAGCTTATAGCATGTTTTGTTTAAATCATGGAAGGTCGGAAAGCAAAAAAAAATTAAACTGGAACCAGAAGATGGTATCATCCTCAAGGTCCACCTCCATGATTTATTTCTGCTATGCCACAGCATCAAAGATTCTTCAACCTCCCAAAACCATACTACCAGCTAGGGACCAAATTTCAAACACATGAGCCCATGGAGAATAAGGTCACAGTCAAACAATAACGTTTTATTCCTGGACTATCATGAGCTCACAGACATGTTGTGATTCAAAGTGCATTTGCTTCTGCTTCAAACAAAACCACAGTCTCGCCTGTCCCAACATTGTTCAAAAATCCATAGTCTTTTCTGAGACTCAAGTTAATATCTTACCTATGAAATATTGAAAAATAAATGGATGGATAGAAAAAGAAAAAAGAAAGAAAAAATGAAGAGAGTGAAGGAAGGAAGAAAAGAAGGAAGCAAGGAAAATAAATTTGAAATTCCTGGAGCCAGAGAGATGGCTTGGTGGTGAAAAGCACTTGCTGCTCTTGCAACGTGCCTGAGTTTATTACCCAGCATCTACACCAGACAGCTTACAACCATGTGTAACTCCAGCTTCAGAGAATCCAATACCTCAATCTGGTCTGAGTGGGAATCTGCACATACATGCACATATAATTACATAGACTTATACACATAAATAAGTAATAAACAAAAATTTAAAAATATAAAAGTGAATTCTTATATAAAAAGTTACATCCTTCTGCTACACCGTGGTGCAATAGGTTAGAATTCCTATTTTAACAAAGAGAAACAGGAAGAAAGCAGGGAAACATTGGGTGAAAGCAAAACTAAAAGCCAAATCCTGTCATTCCATGGCCAGTATATGGAGCTCATTATATGTATATGCAGCACACATATGTATATGCAGCACACATATGTATATGCAGCACACATATGTATATGCAGCACACATATGTATATGCAGCACACACATGTATATGCAGCACACACATGGGAGAGTAGGTTTTGTTATCCTTTTACAGTCATGCCATCTGAAGCACCATCTGGGCCTCCATCTTGGTCTGTTCACTTCAGAAGCACAGGCTTTCCTTGGCAGACAGTCCATGATCTTCATATCTCCAACACTCTGGGGTCTCCCATTGCACCTTATTCATGCTTCACCTTCACAGATTTATACAGACCTGCCTCAAGAGGACAACACTCCTGAGAATCTGATATATTGCCTGTGTAGAATATTACACACTAGCTGGGCAGTGGAGGCACACGACTTTAATTCCAGCACTTGAGAGGCAGAGGCAGGCAGATTTCGGAGTTCGAGGCCAGCCTGGTCTACAGAGTGAGTTCCAGGACAGCCAAGGCAATACAGAGAAACCCTGTCTCAAAAAATAGATAGATAGATAGATAGATAGATAGATAGATAGATAGATAGATAGATAGATAGATAGATAGATAGATGGAAAAAAAGAATACTACACACTGTCTGGCTTCGTGAGCTGTTCTTCCAACAGCCTCCATGACCCCCCAAATTCTTACAGTTTGCATGCCTACAAAACCATTGTGAAGATAATTCCATGTTCCATTTCAAGCTCAAGATGAAGTCTTGATGTCTGAATAAAAACACTTCCCCACGTGTCCCTTTTCTTTGAGGTTCTATACTCTTTTTGTTTGCTTGTTTTGTTGTGTTATTGTTGGTGTTTTATTGTTTTATTTTTGCTTTTTATTGGTTCTTTGTGAATTTCAAAACATATACCGCAATCCCACTTATCTCTCTCCCTCCTCTCATACCTGCCTTCCACCCTTGCAATCTTCCCATACACACATACACACACACCCACGCCCTGCAGAGAAAAAAAAATGTCATTGTGGAGTCTGTAGTGTGTTACAGTGTGTCCCAGTATACCCCTTTGTCCACATTGCAAATGTTCATTGCAATGACTTGTCAGTCTGGTATGAAGTCCTTGGATTCTGCTACTCTAGGAATATTGGAACCTAACTGGGACGCCTCTCAGATATCCTGTTGTTGCCCTGTGTCATGGAGATCCTGTAATTTTGAATCTGTAGGACCAGCCTCTTTATACACTCCAAGAGTTCTTTGATGCAGTAGATGTTGAAGTGAGCCAATTCAAAGCCCCGGGTCTAAGCCTGAGAGGTCTCCTAGTTAGTCAGTCAGCCCACTGGCTTTTCCACTCTCAGGGCCAGCTCATCTGCAGCCCCTGCAACCAAGGCCAGCTCTATCTTGCTGCCCAGGCAAGTTATAGGGCCCATTCTCTCTAGTGTTGCAGTCAGTGAGGGACAGGGATGGTTCTCCCATTCTTATGACCCCAGAACCAGCTGCCCTGCCTGCCATATATGGCAGGAGAGGAGGGAAGAGAGGAAGGCATCTTTCCCTCATCTGCACCACCATACACCAGACAAGAGACAGGGACAGATCTCCTAAGTCCATGCCCCTTGGGGTCAACTTATCTGCAACCCCTACATCAAGACCCAGCTCTGTTATGCTGTCCTAGTGCGGTACAGGGCCAGCTCTCCTGAGTACTGCAGCAGGTAAGGGCCAAGGACAGCTCTCCTGTTCTCATGACCCCAAGGCCAGCTCACTTACCTGCTGTAGGTACCAAGGCTTGAGAGTTGGGGAAGGCATCTTTCTCTTGCCCATCCCACAACACAGCAGACAAGTTGTGGGGCCAGCTCTCCCACACTCAAACCCTCAGGGTCAGTTCTCAAGTGCCCAGCCCCACCATCAGTGTCAGCCCTACTGTGCTGTCCAGGACAGGTGCGGGCATGCTCTGCCAAGTGCTGCAGAAAATAAGGGTCAGGGACAGCTCTCATGGGCTGTCAAGGCCAGCTCTCCTACCTGCTGATGGTGATTAAGGCAAAGGGGTAGAAGGGCTCACTCCCAAAACTACACTACTACACAGTTGATGGAGGCAGAGCCATCTCTGCCACACTCACACCCTCACTCACACCATCGGGCCCATTTCCCTGCCACCAGAATGAGCTCCACTATGCTGCTCAGGCAAGGTACTACAGAGAGTGAGGGACTGGGCCAGCTCTCCTGCCTGCCATAGGTAGTAAGGGATGAGAGGTAGGGGACTCTCTCCTTTGCCCTTGTCACCACATAGCAGACAGGTAGCAGTGCTAGCTCTCCCACACTCATACTCTTGGGACTGGATCACCTGCATACCTGCCTCTAGGGTTAACTCTACTGTGTGGGGCCTGGTCCTCCAAGTGCTGCAGTTGATGAGGGGCTGGGACAGCTCTATTGCTATCATGCCCTCAGGGCCAGCTCTTCCAAAATGCCCAGGTGAAGGATGGGGCCATTTCTGCATAGCCCTCAGACATAAATATGCCCCCAGGGTGGCAGCCCAGACCAGACATGCCTGCCTAGCCTTTGGTGAAAACAGACCCTTGGCAGCAGACCCAGATATGATACATAGTGGCGGTATAGGCCAGGACCCCACCGTGGTCCCAGGTGACATCAAATCAGGCTGTTCCTCACTACCCTCGTCTCCAGCTCTGCTTCTCTTCATTGTGCCAGCATCCTTCTCTCTTTCTCTTCCATTCCTTCTCCACTTAACTTGCTCTTCTTAGTGGTGACTGGGGGGGTCTATGAGTGACTGGTAACATCTCAGAAGTGTTTTCAGGAGTGCAACACCCCAGTCGTGCATTATGGCACTGGGCAGAGGTCATCTCAGCATGGGTTGCCTTTCCCTATACCTGGGCATCACTGGACTGGTGGACATCTCAAGCTAGCTCACAGTCCCGGCCCCATGGCATTCATCTTGTGGTAATCTCAGGCTCACTCCTTGTCCAGAGCTGCCTGTGTGGCCCCAGAAGAGGATCATCTGTCTTGGGCTCACTCCCACCAGAGGCTGGAGGTCCAAGGAGGGGTTCTTCCGGTTTCTGGCTCACTTCCTGCCCCGCCCTGGGAACCTGTCAAGTCCTGCATAGTGGTAGACTGGTAGTCATCTCAGGCTTGCTTTTTTTCAGGGAATGTTAGGCTACTAATCATTCAGATGTTCACAGGTCAGAACACTGAGTGTAGACATAGCCTCTCTCCTCTCTGAAGCACCTCTCATCTACTGGAGTACAATGTTTCATATCTGCCATGCCTCTAGGGCCAGGAAGTGTCTATATTCTTAAGTACATTCTTTTCAAGTGAAAGTTTATTGGGTAGATGTTTGGTTTTATAACTTGGAGGTTTTGATAGGTGTTCACCTCAGGATACCATTTTTTTATTGTCCTAGTGCAAAGTGTACTATTTCTTAATGATGCTGATGGTTTCAATGATGATAATGTTTTTGAAGAATTATAAACTAAGCCAGGCAGTGGTGGCACATGCCTTTAATCCCAGCACTTGGGAGGCAGAGGCAGAGGCAGAGGCAGAGGCAGAGGCAGAGGCAGAGGCAGAGGCAGAGGCAGAGGCAGAGGCAGAGGCAGAGGCAGAGGCAGAGGCAGAGGCAGAGGCAGAGGCAGAGGCAGAGGCAGGCAGATTTCTGAGTTTGAGGCCAGCCTGGTCTACAGAGTGAGTTCCAGGACAGCCAGGGCTATACAGAGAGACCCTGTCTTGAAAAAGCAAAAACAAAAACAAAAACACAAAAACAAAGAATTATAAACTTTTCCCTGTGTAAAACTTAAACCACCTTCACATTCTTTTCCTACGTAAGCCACTCATTTTTACATCTTTCTAGTTGTGCCTTTTGATCACCATAAGTATGACTAAATGCATAAAGTAGTAACAATTCCATAACCTACATGCTCCACTATCTTGACATTTCTCCTGTCAATTAACTTAATCCATTAGTTTTCTGTTCGGTCCCATTCAAACTTTGAGGACTGAGGCAAAACATAAATTCTTTGCCAAAATGTACTACAAAAGGCTTTTTAGCCCAGTTCCTCACAGAGTTCTTGTTGTTCACCTCTGAAACCTCATGCATACAGCCTTGACTGCCCATATTTTTTGACAGCATCACGGTCCAACTTTCATCTAAATTGTTTGTTCAGCTATGATGATAGCATTCTAGGGCTCCTCCATCCCATAGCCACAAACTCTCATGTTCTCCCATAAACCACATATAAACTGCTTGGTTAGGTTTATCTCAGTCATAGACTCACAATTGTTACTGTTGACTTTGTTAGTTAATTGTGTTGTCACCATGGCAAATCATGTGATAGAAACAGGGTAAAGGAAAGTGTTTTTGTTTTGTTTTTTGTTTTGTTTTGGTTTTTTGGCTCACAGTTTCAGGATATCTCAGTCCCATTGTGACAAGGACAGTATAATATGCTACATAGCTTATTCACTTCTTTTGGTTTTTTGTTTGTTGTGGTGGTGGTAGTGATGGTTGTTGTTGAAGACAGGTCTTCTCTGCATAGCCCTGATTGTCCTAGTACTCATTTTATAGACCAGCCTGGCCTCCAGCTCATAGAAATCTGTTTCCACCTCCCTGTTTGCTAGGATTAATGGCTTGTGCCACCATGCCTGGCTTGTATGTATATATATATATATATATATATATATATATATTGGTTTTTCAAGATAGGGTTTCTCTGTATAGCCCTGGCTGTCCTGGAATTCACTTTGTAGACCAGGCTGGCCTCAAACTCAGAAATCCACCTGCCTCTGCCTCCCAAGTGCTGGGATTAAAGGCGTGCGCCACCACACCCAGCTGCTTATTCATATTTTGAGGCATCAAGAAGGAGAGGATATTGTCTAGAACCAGAAGCAGACCATACTGTCAAAGACCATCTCCAGTAACCTCCCTGTACAAGAAAGACCACATTCCCAGAAGTTCCATAACTTCCAAAACATGTGCCAACAGCTAGAGGAAAATGCCTGTGGAAGACATCTCACATTCAAATTATAACACTGTAAGTTGGAGATAACTGCAGTCACCCAAGAATATTTTGAGAACTAAATTATATCGTGCACAGGTAAGTAGCTTTCTATAAGTGACTAAGAAGTAAATCTTTTAAGCATTATAGGCCATGTAGTCCCTGTGGCAACTCTGCCATTATAGCAAGGAAATATCCACAGATGATATCTAAACAAATGATTTGACTTTGTGCCAATAATGCTTTAATTATTGAAGCAGATACCAGTCTGAGATTTCCTAGCATCAAATAAGAGCTCAATTATGGCATTATTGTAATAAGTGAACAGTAAAAGCCACTTAACTATATCATTCTTTCACGGGAAGGTGCTCACACTCAGTGGACCTCACTAGCATGCTTGTTGACTCTGCAGATTATACATCTGTGATTTCACATGATGCATGTGTCTCCGTTTTTTGACTAAGCAGCATAGTACGGTGAGAAAACTCTCTGCTTCTCTAATTGGATTATCCATCACACATTTAAATTGTCTTGTTCATATGACTTAAAGAGGAACGAGTTGGCAAAAAGCTCAGCATGTTCTGCAAAACCGGGAGCTGGAGTAATACATACTGGGTAAAGAGTAATCACTATGATTTTCTGAAATAAGTGGCTGGCTTCGTTGCTGAACATTCACTTCTAGGCGTTTACTCCCATCAGAATGATTTCTTTATATTACAGGCTGCCTTTCAAGTTTCCTTCTGCACATTCATTCAGGTGTCAGGTACTCAGTCATACTAAGACATCCTAAGAAGGCCAAGCACAGTGGCCCATGCCCTTAATCCCAGCACTGGGGAGGCAGAGGCAAGCAGATCTCTATGAGTTCAAATCTAGCCTGGTCTACATGGAGGGTTCATTCCAGCCAGTCAGAACCACGTAGTGAGAATCCATCTGAATAACATTTGAAGATAAATAAATAAATAATAAAATATATATCCAGAGACACAGATCAATGCTAGAGTTAAATGTTCATTCTTTGCACCAGGTTATTGACTAGGTAAAACTAATTCAAACCAAGGTAAGTCAGTGCATTTAGAGTGGAGAATGATGAATGAATAATAACACATGCAAATTAGAGAACTGTAGAGCAGGGACATGGCTGTCAGGAACTCAGCCTTCCCTAGTAGAGCACTGGGTAGGAAACAGAAGGACAAGGGGGCCTTTCCAGGAGTCTGCATATACTCAGAAAAGAGTCCCCAAACTCAGAATCAGGTCCTTGTCAGTGAGGGTGACTCTTAGCACATCAAAGTGAATACTGCTCCTGTTTACTGGTGAGAGGAAATCATGACACTCCCCAAGTTATAAAATATTCTCCTTTTAGCACTCTACTGGTGGTCTTACTTCTACTTTTTCTGTACACAGATGCATCCTCCTCTCAGCTCAGCATCTTCCCTCAAATTTCTACATGAAAAGCACAAGCACTCGTTCATTCTGTGGACTGGCTGTAGCTCCTCAATCAACATGAATCTGGCAATATGCCCCTTACCCATAATGCCAAGTAAAATTATACTACCAGATAGTGTAGATCTGGACATGTAATCAAAGCTACTTTGAATAGTTAGTCTTAAATAACCAAGACCAAGATTAAGTTCTGAAGGACAGAAATGCCACTGTCTTGTTTGCCATGTTACCTGTATCACCTACAGCTTTTTAAGCTGAGAGACCAGCACTTAACCAAGCAAGCACCACAGAGCCTTTCACGCCCTTTATAGAAGGGAAACTCCTTATCTCGCCCAACTATACACAGCTTCTCCCATCCCATCGGGACTGAGGTTGAGAACTTTAGAGAAGGGAGGCAACTCCTTTCACAGTAGAAAGGAAAGTGTGTGTCTCAACACTGTTCCTGTAACTCTGGGACCCTGACCAAGTCCCCACGATTGCTTCTTCTTGCTGGTGAGCACATATATTCTGGTATCAGTGTAGTTTTGATCCAAAAAAAAAAAAAAAAAAAAAAACCAAGATCCATAAGACAACAAGGAAAGAAAGAGAAAAGAAGAGTAATCGATGTACTCACCAGCAAGGATCAAAAGTGAGCAGGCAAAAAGAACTCTGCTTTTTCTTATAGATCTTTCTATCTGTGCCTGTACTGTGAAGAAAGGCTTTCCTCTCTTAGCAAATTCTTCCAGGAACCGCTTTTATACACCTACCTCGAAGTGTGTCTCTCTGTTGATTCCATGGATATCAAATTGACAGCCAATATTAGCCATTATAAGAATACAAGCTGTGTGATCATAAGACCCAAAGAAACAAATGAATCTATGCAAGGCATCAAAGAGCTTTAAGAATGAGCTTTTCCCTGTTTTCCAGATGTAGTACCTTGGCATATTAAGGAGTGGTACTTTGGCATATTAATCCTTAAGGAGTTTTAGTTACTCAAGTGGTTCACTAGAATTAAATACATTACTGAGTATTCTTTCTGCTGGTGTGGCACCTTGGCATATTGAAAAGCATGGGAAATGTCAGGTCATTTTCATTGCTGGGTCCTTAGAAGACTACAGGCAAACATCCAGACCATAAACAAAGAGGAAGATTGGTTCAGATGCCAGGTAAGTAGCTAGACTGGATGCCAAAGAGAAATGAAATCTCCAGTGAAAAACTGTAGTTACAAATTTCTATGCCAGGGACAGAAAGACCAAGTCAACAGAAACAGTTATTCTTCTCTTTCATTGAGTTTCACAAACACCAGTGTTCCAAAGGCACCCTCATGAGTGAGTTTCCTAGTAAACACTAGGATAAAAGGTACCTTTTTACAAAACTATTTCCAAACGCCATGGGAAAATTCACTGATGTACTCAAAGGGGTCTAGAAATTCTCTCACAGAGACCATTTTATTCTTGTTGCTGCTGTTACAAATACAGGAGGTTAAAGGCAAACACATCTCAATATGTTCAGCAACCTTCTCTTCTGGGTCTCCATGGAATTTAGATACATTTTAAGGTTCACAGCTACAACCAAAAGCTAGCTCCTGTATTAAGTCTATGACATAAATAATAAAGAGACAAAAAAAAAAAAAGCAAAGAGAATAAGAACAGGAAACTCCAAAGGACAAGCATTAGAGCCGCCCCACTGCTGTGGACACTGGGTAATTTCTCAGGGGTTCCTGGGCTAAAGGAATGGAGAATACAACGTGGGTTTACACCATGTCAGTCCCAGAAGCAAATGTACGCTGTTGGAATTACTCAAGGCCGGGTAGAAGGTGGAAAGGGGAAAAGGAGGATCCCATTAACTGAAAGAAGCCATTCCACTCTTGATCTATGATAGCTATGGGCTCTGAGGTCTTTCAAAAAAACAAAAACAAAAACAAAACAAAACAAAATAGATTCTCAGGCTATTACTAAGTCGAAATGTGACACTCAAGATTCATTTATATCTGTAAATTTATCTAAGAATTACAAAATAACTCAAGTTAGAGACTTTAGTGGTAGTGTTTAGACCTATCAACAGCTTCAAGGTGCTTCAAATGGGACTAAACTAGCTATCTAGCACTTTAGATTCTAAACTACCACTCATAGCCAATCATTAAGGGTGCTGTAAGAAAGGGAGCTCATTTACATGAACTTTGTAAGATATTATAGCAAATCCCCAGACAATCTGACAAAACATGAACAACACATACATAAACACAATTAGAGATGAAAGGGTATCTTTGCCACAGACCCATTAGAAAACCAGATCATCATTAGAGAATACTTGAAAATGTCTGCTCCAAAATAAAGCTGAAAAACAGACAGAACAGATGAGTCTCTAGGTGAATATTATCTGCCAAAATTCAAGTCAGAAGGCTAAAAAAAACCCAAACAGACCCACTGTGTGCAATGAGATCAAGGCTGTAATCAAAAGCCTCCCTTCCAGGAAAAGTCCAGGACAAGATAGATTCACAACTGTGAACTTAGTCATGAATCTCTCTGACTCCCTGTCTAAATCTCTCCTTACTCTCTGGAATAAGCCATGTTCTAAGAAGTAGCTCTGTAGGGAGCCATGGCGCAAGAACCTGAAAACCTGTATCTGAACAATGGTGTATTTAGAAAGAGAACTTACCATCCGGGTCAAGTTATTAGCACTGTGACCCTCATGGCAATGTGATAGCATTCTCATAAAATAACGTAACATAGAAATCTCCATCTAAGAAGCTGTTTTCTCAAAACCCATGTGACATAATAAATCTATCTGGTATTAAGTTATTAAGTTTTCAAGAGATTTCATATATGATATATAACACACATGTTCACTTAAGCTACAGAGCTCAAATATCATGCTATATATGTTTGACAATTCTATACCTTTGCTACTGAGCCATTCTACCAGGTCTGCAACAGTCCTGAACTCTGTGATGAATGGCTTTATTTAAGATTTCACAAAAAACCAGAAGTGTAACCTCCCCCAGGCCTGAAGCAGGCCGATTTAGATCTTGGCCACTGAAAGGAGATCACCTGCGATGTAGCCTTCCAACTTAGGAGTCTCCTTTTGTTACGTCAACATTGAACAGGAAACCATCACACCCAGTTTTCTAAGTGTGCCCTGAGAGCAAGTTAAATTATGACCAGCATGGCATGGTAGAATATAACAGGGGGATGCTATCGAAACTGGACAACTATAGAGTGGGGAGAGAGATGAACTAGGAAAAACTACACCAAATTTTGTCATTAAATTTAATTCATGAGATGACCCATGAATTGCACATAACTAGTTCAAATTTTTACAAAAGCTAACATATAAGGCTTACAGATATAAAGCCGTTCTGAACTTCAACCTACCAAGGACTTTACAGCCTCCCAGTTAAGTCACACTATACTAATCACCACTAAAATAAAGTATAAACTGAAAAGGTAAATTTGAAGACAGATAAGTCATTCAGCTCAAGTAAGAGAGATAAAAAAGAAAACATTGAAAAAATAAGTAGGGGGCTAGAAAGATGGCTCAGCGGTTAAGAGCACTGACTGCTCTTCTGAAGGTCCTGAGTTCAAATCCCAGCAACCACATAGTGGCTCACAACCATCTGTAATGAGATCTGATGCCCACTTCTGGTGTGTCTGAAGACAGCTACCGTATACTTAGTTATAATAATAATAATAATTAATAATATATATATACATATATTATTATATATGTATGTGTGTGTATACGCACACACACATACATATTTTTAAAAAGAAAAACTAGGTTCTTGTAGACTTATGAACTAGAGATTTCAAAATGCTTTGCCTGGGAAAAGAATAAGACAGAAAATATTTACTGAAAAAACAACTCATGCTGGGCACTATGACACATACATTTAATCCCAGCACTCAAGAAAGCAGAAACAGGTGGATTGTGAATTTGAGGCCAGCCTGGTCTACATAGAAAGACTCACTATCAAAATTATTCAGTTAGTTGATTTTTTTTTTTTAAAAAAAGCCAAATTCGTGAAAGGTATACAGCTACAATTTAGAAAACTAAAGACACTTCAATGTGAGGACTCCAGCTCAGTGCTGAGAAGCGGAGACACAAGGCAGAAGTGTGAACGCAGTAGAGGGGCATTACAGGGGGCAGCACAGGTGGCATCATGGCGGGTACCACATACATGAAACAGCGAGGAGAATCACAAACCACGGCAGAAACGATGGAAACCAGAAAACAACACAATGTCTTTAAACTGCTGGGGAAACATGAACAAACAGATTAACAAATAACTGCCGACACTGAGTGGCCATCGCTCATGGTCTTTGTGCTTGATGGAGTTACCTCTCCAGCCCACCATTTGATTGAATTATAAATGTTTTCTGAACCCTTCTTTTTCCTTTCCTCTCTTATTTCATCTTTGCTTACTTTACTACCTTAAATTTTATCTTAGCTATTTATTGGTTTGAATGTACACTCTTGTGCATTCCATAACTTTATAATATCCTTAATTTTCAGAATTATGTGGCATTATTATAAGACAAAAGTAGAAGTAGAAAGATAGAGGGATGGTTCAGTGGTTAAGAGCACTGCCTAGTCTTACAGAAGACCCAGGTTTGATTCCCTATTCCCACATGGCAGCTCCATATCTGATGACCTTTTCTGGCTGCTTGGCATACATGTGTTTCGCAGACATTCATGCGGGCAAAACACCCATATACATAAAATATGGATGTTTTCTTCAAAAAATAATAAAATAGTGGGCTGGAGAGGTAACTCAATCAAGCACAAAGACCTGAAGTTGATTTCCCGAAACTTCATTAATTGTTTTTTAAAATCCAGGTACAGAAACATGTGTTTATAACCCTAGTACAGAAAGTGGAGAGCCTACTAAACAAGTTTCAGGACAACAAGAAATTCTGTCTCCAAAACCAATTCTGTCTCCATATGCACACACCTGCTCATACACACACACACATGCACACACATGAATACACATACACATGCATACGCACATGTACACACAAACACACACATGCACGTGCACTCACATGCATACACACATGCACATACATGTATAAGACACAAAAGAAAGAAAAAGAAAGAAAAGAAAAGAAAGGAAAAGAAAAGAAAAGAAAAGAAAAGAAAAGAAAAGAAAAGAAAAGAAAAGAAAAGAAAAGGAAAGGAAAGGACAGAGATGGGAGGAAGGAAATCTTCATAATGTTTTAAGTAAGTCTGTGGTTTTGTGTGTCTCCCCATTCAGAATTATCACAGGACACTTGCAGCATAAAGGCTTTAAGTTTGACATAACACTTTGATGCCTCACTGTAAGAAATGGGTCACTGTAGGACTCACCTTAAGGTTTATGGTGGAATTCTTTCCCCTGCTTGCCCTTGTTCTCTGATACACACACACACACACACACACACACACACACACACACACACACACACACACAGAGTTAAGCAAAGAGACCCTTGGGCCATATAGCAAATATCCCCTTTAGTCCCCATGCCATCCTCTCAACAGTGGACTGTACTCCCAAACTGATAGCTAAAAAAACCCTTCCTCCCAGAAATTGCTTCTTGTCATGTATTTGATCTCAGCAATGACCCCCAGTCAAGGTTGGTCAACATTTCAAAAGAAATGACTCTGGAGGGTTAAGGCGGGATAATTACTTAAACCCAGGAACCCAAGTTCAGCACGGACAACACAGTAAGACCCACATCTCAGGATAAAAAAAAATGAAATGACATAAAACTGAAGAGAGGCAGGCCAATGTAGTTCACCATATTAACAGAATAGAGAAGGAAAAAAGTATTAAAATCTCAACTCCTTCATAAACCTGAGAAGAAGGACCTCTCTTCTCTGTGGTAAAAGGTGCGTACTAAGCAAATCTACAGCTAAGATTGTGCTCCATGGTGAAAGCTTGAGGGTCAACCTCAAGATCAGTTGGCCACGCCCTGTGCTCTCACCACTTCTGCTCTGAGCTCCATCATAATGGAAAGGAGGATGGAAAACCATGGTAGCAGAACTCTTCGAGGACTCTTCGTATAGAAAACCTTAAAGGGGGAGGGAGTGAAGAGATTGCTGGAACTAATGGGTGAGTTCAGCAAGATTTGGGGCTATTGAGTTAAGCCTTCTAAAATCAAAATTACTGCATTTCATGAGTTTGTCTGCTGTTCCTCCAGTTCATGTCAGAATCGTGTAGCAGTTTCTGGGGGTGGAGAGCCTCGTGTTGTCTGCTAATGAAGCTATCCTTAAGGGTTCGTAAGTAGAGTTAAAGGGAAACATTAATTCATCAGCAAAATCACTCTTTAAATATTTTACTAAACCTTGAAGTCAACATCAAGAAAAATGAAATCAAAATAAAAGTTACTCCAAAAAGGACAGAACATCCCAAGGACAAATTAGAATCTAAGTAAATAGAGAGACATACTGTGTTCTTAGATTAAGAAGGTAAATGTGATTAAGATGTTTGTCTCCGGGCTGGTGAGATGGCTCAGCGGGTTAGAGCACCCGACTGCTCTTCCAAAGGTGATGAGTTCAAATCCCAGCAACCACATGGTGGCTTACAACCACCCGTGACAAGATCTGACGCCCTCCTCTGGTGCAACTGAAGTCAGCTACAGCATACTTATGAAGAATAATAAGAAATGAATCCTTGGACCGGAGAGACCAACCGGAGCAAGCCAGGCTGTCCGGAGCGAGCGGAGCCGAACGGGGACGGCCGGAGCAAGCGGGGACGCCGGAGCTAGCAGGGCTGGAGCAAGTGGGGCCGAACGAGCGGGGCCAAACCGGAGCAAGTGGAGCTGATCGGAGCGAGCGTGGCTGGCTGGAACAAGCGGGGGCTGTACGGGGGCGGCCAGGAGCAAGTGGGGCTGGCCGGAGCGAGCGGGGTCGAGCAGAGCAAGCGGAGTTGACCGGAACAAGGGGAAAAAAAAAATGTCTGTCTCCAAATGTACCTGTAGTTTCAACACAAGGCCAACGACAATTTTCACATAACCAGGACTCCTATCTCAGCACTCGGGAGCTAACAGGGGGACCAAGACTTCCAGGTTGGCTTGAGCTGCCTCTTGAAACCTTACATTAAAACAAAACAGAAGCATATGCTCTACCCTGATTTCAGGGCTAAATTCTAAAATTTAATTCTAAAAACAGTAATCGGAACCATGTAGTAGTGCAAAAAAAAAAAAAAAATAGAAAGAAATAGATATGTAGATTAGTTACAGACAAACAGAAAAAAATAGGAATTCAAGAACTTGGCTCACACATTTAGGCTCAGTTCATCATCAACAGAAGTGCTGAGACAATTTAATGATACAGGAAAGTTTACTCACCAGGCTGTATGGGAAACAAACAAATATCCATAAGTAGAAAATGAACGTTGATACTTGCCTATACTATGGACAAAAAAATCAGCAAGACTGTCTATAGCCTTTAATGTGATGCAAACAAAATTACTTAGGCAGAGGTGGGGGTGGGGAGAAAATGTTTGCACTCCCAGATAGTAAATAGACAGTATTTTAGACATGACACAAAACCACAGACTATTCAAAGAAGCTGGTAAACAAAATTGTTCTATTTTCATATTGACTGCTGTGATAAAAATACCCTGACAACAAGTAACTTAGGAAAGAAAAGGTTTACCTCAGCCTACAATTCCAGTTACAGACCATAGCAGAAGACTGAAGGTGCTGGCTAGTTAAGATACATCATGTCTACCAGTCCAGAGCAAAGGAAGAATTAACAAATGCTTGCTTACTTGCTTGCTTGCTTGCTCTAAGCTACCTTTCTCCTCTCTTATTGTGTTCAGGATCCTCCTACCTAGGGAATGATGCTACCCACAGTAGGCTAGGTTTTCCTACATCAATTAATAAAACAAAATCGCATAGACATGCCCACAAAAGAACTCTAACTCTCTTCCCAGGAGATCCTAAATTATTTCAAGTGGACAGATTAAACTATCACATGCACCTAATCAAAATTCAAAACTTTTGCTTATTAAAAAAGACCTTAAAGAAAGAACAGATGACTGGGATGTAGCTCAGTTGGGAGTGTGCTTGCCTAACAACGTGCACAGAGCCAAAGGTTCGATGCCCAGCACCACATAAGCCAAGCTAGGCTCCATGGCTCATTCCTGCTTCAGCACTTGGAAGGCAGAAACTCAAAGATAAAAAGTTCAAGGTCATCCTTGGCTACATAAAGGCCAGCCTGAGCTACATGAGACTCTCAAAAGAGAGTATTGAGTGTAAAATGTTGAGACTGATTAGTGGTATAATGGGGAAAATATTTGCTGATAAGGACAAACTTTTAATATACAAAGATCCATTATAGCATCAAAAAGAGAAGAAATGATAGAATTGAATTATGGACAAAAGACTTGTATGGACAGTTTACAAAAAGAATACCAGTGAATGGCCAAATCGAACACAGGTAAAAGGTTGTCGAATCACAAATCCAAATTAAAACCATTTGTACTTGTCTAAGTCTAACAAAAAAGAGCATCTGTGACTAAATGCTGTGTGTCAGCCTGGTGTCACTGCATTGCAGAACATCTGTGTCCCAGACCTTTGCAGTCTATGTGGCTTTGCAACAACAAACTTCTAAAATGGAAACTATTATCCTTATTTTGTTTATGAGGCTAACTTTTAGCCTAATGTGTCGAAGATCACACTGATGATTGTAGAGAGCCGCTCCCGAGTCGGCTCTGTTGTCATTCTAAGATGGCACTGACATCTTGTTACCACCCCTCGTTTAGAGCCAGTAAACGACCCAAAAGCACGTACACTTGTTGTTTAATTGCTGCCCAGCCCGGGGCTTAATTGAGTAATGGCCCAGCAGCCAATCCGGTTAAGACACGCCTCCTCCTTGGCTATATAAGCCGAGGCTTTTCCGGGCTCTGGGTCTTCCTCTTTCAATGCTTCAATAAAGAGCATGCTGTAGAAGGACTCTGAATCTGGTGTTCGTGTGAGTTCCTGCGGGCAGGAAGATAGTGCGACTCAAAGATGATGTCCCTACTACATGCTACCCTGTCTTGTTTTATGACTTGGTTTTCGTGTACAACATTATATTTATATCTATATCTATCGATATTTATATCTAGATCTACACCTAGATCTACATCTACATCTAGATATAGATATAGATATAGATCTACATCTAGATATAGCTGTAGATATATCATACCATTAACAGAGGCTTCTACATGCTCTACCATGAATTAGGGGGAACTTCCTTTTACCCATGTTTCTAGGCCTGGGACAAACACCCTCTCCTGCCCTTGAATGATAGAGCTGCTGGTTCCTGGAAATTGAGACCCAGACTGAGTTACACCACTGGTTTCCCTGGGTCTCTAGCTTGTCCCCCACAGATGGAAGTCTCCTAGGCATTCACAATTATATGAACCAAATCTCATAATAAATAAATATACATATAATGTTAAAAAATAATGAATGTACCCAGTGACTGAACATGTATATGCATGTACATTTATATAAAACAATGACTAAAAAAAAAAAAATTCTCTCAGTCAAGGAAGCCAGGAGACATTCTGAAAATCAAAGGACTTATCAAGCTTGTAAATCACATGCACACTCTTCAGAAACATCCTTGAAGTTAGATTCCAACTGGTCAAGGATTAACCTAAAACAAAGCCTCAGATAGTTGCAAAGTATAGAAAAAAAAAATGGACCTTACATGAAATTAGTAAACATAACACTCAAGTATAATAAATGTCCAGGAAACAAAATTTCCTACAAAGAAGTAAAAAGTGAAAAGATGACTTACTATCAGCTGTGGATCTACAAATCATACATTGCATTGAAAGTCTGACAGGCGCAGTAAAAGCCAAGAGCTGCAGGAACATGCCCATTGTCCTGAGTTAAAAAAAAAATGTAAAATTAGTGCTGCATTGCTTTACTGTTGGGTTATGGAAGAATGCAAATAAAAGTAGAGTTATTACAAATGTAAAGAAATTCATATCCATATGGCAAAAACTTAGAATTGAGGAAAGCGTAAAGAACAGAAACACAGAAATAAATGGTAGATCAATCAAACAAAGACTTCAACATTGTAATAAATCTTTTCTTATTTTTTAAATCTTTAATTATATGGAGGTGGGTATATGTCTGTGTATAGGCATGGGCTTGTGAGTGTGCATGCCCAAGGAGACCACAGGTATTAAATTTCTTGGAGCCTAAGTTACAGGCGCTTATGAGCCACTCAATGTGAATACTAGAAACTGAGCTCAGGTCTTCTGCAAAAGCAGCATGTGCTCTTAACCACTGAGCCATGTCTCCAGCCTGTATAGTGAATCTCCTAACGGTAGGTAAGAGGGTAACAGTGCTCTTAGCAGGAACACTAGTGAAAAGAAGTGAAAGTTGTAGTGGTTTTGGTTTTGTTTTGTTTTTTTAATTGTGATCAAAATCAAGAGAAAACCATAGAAAAGAAGAATAGAGATCATACCATTAACATTTTTAAGACCCTGGGAAATGTATGCAACATGATGCAAAATGTTGATTTATGTCGATGACCTTCAGAGTGGGTATAGAAGACAAGCAATATAAAATCAATATATCTAAAAACAAAGGTAAGTGCCCCAGGAGCAGGCCCATTATCCTGGGTTAGAAATATGTAAAAATAGAACTGCACTGTTTGTTGGGTTATGGAACAATATAAAAAAAGTAGAGTTATTAGAAACATAAAGAAATTTATATCCATATAGCAAAAATAAATAGATATTTACTCATTTAATGCTGTAAGGGTAAATTAACTAAATAATGAAAAGACTCATTTTACTATCAAAACTTAGGGGCAAGGGCTGGAGAATTGGCTTAGCAGTTCCTGATGCTCTTGCAAAAGACTGGAATGGGTTTCCAGAGCCAACATGGGTTACCTTACACCTGCTTGTAACTTGAGTTCTAGAGGCACTAGGTGCCCTCTTCTGCCTCTGTGGACATCTGCACACATGGACACACACACACACAATATTTAAAAAGACACTTTTAAACTGGGGAAAGTTTAATGTAACGCTGACAACTTTCACATTTCATTCTGTACAGCCAGTTAGCTCTGCTTACAATGGACAAATCAAGAAATGAAACATCACCAGGAAAGCATGCAGAGACCTCCAAAGACTTAAAAACACAGAGAGAAGGGTGGCAGACAGCAAGGCAAGAGACAGATAGGACAAGGCTTGAGGGAGAACTCCTACTTCTGCTTCGCAAAAAAAAAAAAACAAAAAAAAACCAAAAAAAAACCTCCACCGTGTTTTTCATTTTTTTCAAGCTGTAAAAATTTCCTTTTATATTGAAATTATTATGTAAATTTTCCAATGATAAAAACCCAAATGAATCTCCAAATCAGTAGTGGTTTGCCACAGTGTCTGACTACAGCATGACGGAACTGAAAATGAATAAAGTGTGTGTGTGTGTGTGTGTGTGTGTGTGTGTGTGTGTGTGTGTTACTTATTTGTGTCCATATACAGGTCCATATGCCCATGTGAGGCCAGCAGTCAATGCTAGATGTCTTCCTCAATTATCCTTACCTTCTTTTTTGATAAAGGATATTACTACCTGAGTTCAGAGACTGGATAGACTTGCTAGACAGCAAGTTCCTAGAATCCCCCTGTTTCTGTCACCCTCTCCAGGGATTACAGGTACCCTCTGTTATGCCCATGTTCCCCATGGATACTGGGGATCTGAACACAGGTCCCATGCACTCAAAGAAGAATTTTATCCATGGAGCCATCTGCTCATCCCCTAAAATACTTATTAAACAATAAAGAAAAATAAGTATTTTTAATTATTAAAATACTCTATTATGTAAATTATTGGTGGAAAAGCCAAACTATAATTACAACATACTTAGAAAATGTGGACAACGTGCTTATTGCATAAATAAAACTTACATAATGCAGCCAAATCTATAATTACAGCCAAATTCACAGCCTTAAAAATTGTGTTAAACAAAATGACTGTAACTAAAACAAGAATGCATTTAGCCATAGAACTTAGAAATGAAACATGGCAAAATAAATCTAATAGCAAAAGAAAAGAAAGGAAAAGATTAGTTAACTTGAACACAAATATAAACATCAAAAGTAACTATAACTTAGGGCAGGGGAGATGGATCACTGGGTAAGAGCACAGCTACAGATGCAAGAGGACCTGAGTTCAAATCCCTAACACTGACATTAAAAGCTTACCTCAGTATGGGCATGGCAGAGAGGCCCTCTACCCTACCCCCACCCCTACCCCACCCTAGAGGAAGGCTGGAGGGATTGCTTGCCCCTAGGTCATGAAAGCAGGAGAGCTAGCCCTGTAGCACTTGGGAAAGAGGGTTCTGAACCTTGCTTGGGCAACACAATAGAGGTGTTAGAGCTAGCCCTGGTGGCAAAGGGAAGGGTAAGAATGGGCATGAAGGCATGAGAAGCAGAGAACTGGCCTGACCCCTTGCCAGCTGCAACACTGGGTGAGCTACCTGGGGCAGTGCTCAAGAGCTCGCCATGGTGGTGTGGGTGCAGGAGAGCTGGTGGGCTGACCAACTCAGCTACCATCCAGGCCCAGATCCAGGTCTTTGAGTTGGCCCACCCCATGCATCTTCCCCATCTGTGAACTACTGGAGCATGTGAAATGACCAATCCTGAAGATCCAAAGCTGCAGGATCTCCATGACGCAGGGAAGCAACAGGATAACCAAGAGGAGTCCAGGTGAGGACCCAGCATTGATAATATGGCAGAAGCCAGAGGCCTCGAACCAGACCAATGACTCATTGCAAAGAACATGTGCAAGTAAAGATGTGTGGACAAAAGGGTGCACTGTGGGACACACTGTGGCACACTGCAGCTTCCATGATGAGATGTGTGTGCTTTAGCTTTTTGGATTCATCTTTTTTTTTCCCTTTTGGCAGGGGAGGTTAGAAGGGCAGAAGGTGGATACAAAGGAATAGGGAGATGAGTGGGATTGGGGTGCATAATGTGAAGTTCAGAAAGAAGCTATTAAAAGTTTTAAAATATTCACCCACAATGGCACATCCCTGCAACTCCAGTGTCAGGAGAGGAGGTGGGATGGTCCTTAGAGTTTACTGGCCAAAATGGCAAGCTCCTATCTCAGCGAGACCCTGTCTCAAAAATAAGGTTGGGAGTAATTTAGCAAAACATGGCATTGGCCTCTGGCTTCAACATACATTTGAATAAATGTTCACAAACACACACACACACACACACACACACACACACAGAAAGAGGTAGCTTTTTTTTTTTTTTACTCAGAATTTATTTTAAAACACATTTATAACTCTAAATGGCTCAGCGCGGTTCCAATTGATACCCGAATAGCAACACATTTCCTTCTCAAAGCAACCAACCTTGTTTTCTCACCACGTCACAGACTGAGCAAGCCAGGCACTGACTCGTGAGATTACTAACCCAGGACCGACAAGCAGTGGCAGAAGGGTTTACAAATGAACATTCCGGGTCCAGCGTCTATGCGCTCGACCACTGTACACCTCGGAGTGCGCCATATGAATTACTGTGCAGTCCTCTTCGGTAACTCCATCTGTGATTTCTGGCTCCTCCTTCATGTGTGACTCACGCTGTTAGGGACATATAGACTTGTCCTTTGAGCACTTTTCAGAAAGGGTATCCTCCACTTTTTCATAGGCCTTGTCTATTTTTCCATAAACTTTCAAACTTGCTTTACATATGCAGAAAATACATCCTGCACCCAGGTTTTCTCTTGTCAACATTTTTCCATTAGTATAAAGCTAATCCGACTGATTTGCCGATATGAGAACATCAGGATTAAATTCACGCTCCCCTCTGATATCTCCGATGCCCTCCTCCAGTGCTGGAGATTGAGTCTGGCATCTTCCCTGGGAACGCTGCCCACTGCCCTCCTTCCCAGCATTCACTCCTGCAGGCCACCGTTGCTTTTCTCTCCTTACATCACTTCTGTGATGCCACATTCCATTTCGTCACTCTGTCCCTTTTGAACTCCTCCTGACTGCCCTCAGGTGTACATTGTTTTTCTTGACTTCGTGGTTTTGAAGAGAAATGGTTGGGTATTTTGCAAAGTGTCTCTGCTGGATTGTCTTATCCATAACCCCACGGGTTTTGAGTTTGGGGAACAGATTTATTTTTAATCCCATCCGACTACGGTGAGTGCTGGTTTGGAGTTGCACTGCCTCCGTGGGCTGAAGGCTTGGTTGCTGCTGGTAGATCCAGTCACAGAGAGGTGGTACAGCCGTGAAGGTTCCGAAATAATCAGCAGATGGTTCCGCTGACGGATTCAGAATTTCATGGTCCTACTGGGAAATGACAGAGAATAGAAAGTAGTGCCAGGAAGAGCAAGTAGTTCACTTTTATGTGCCTCAGAAGGGCATTCCTGTCCCCATACCTCCCTCTCAGTCCCGCTGTCTCTGTCTGTTGTGAAATATGACACTCAGCCGGGGCGTGGTGTCGCACATCTTTAATCCCAGCACTTGAGAGGCAGAGGCAGGTGGATTTCTGAGTTCGAGGCAAGCCTGGTCTACAAAGTGAGTTCCAGGACAGCCAGACCTATACAGAGAAACCCTGTCTCAAAAAAACAAAACAAAACAAAACAAAACAAAACAAAAACAAAACAAAACAAAACAAAAAAACAACCCCCTCCCAAAAAAAAGAAAAAGAAAAGAAAAGAAAAGAAAGAAAAGAAAAGAAAAGAAAAGAAAAGAAAAGAAAAGAAAAGAAAAGAAAAGAAATATGACACTGTTCTCCACCCTGCAACCCCCTATAGTGTTCTACCTCAGCATGCTCACACTAAGACACAGGAGAGTTGAGCAGCAGTTGGCAGAAACCCTTGAAACCATGAGCCAACATCCCGTTTCCCCCTTCCTGACGATTTTTAACGTGTACTTTGTCACAGTGAAGAGTGACTTAGTACTACGATCAGTTTCATGTATCCTGATAGCAGAAATTGCCACACTCTTCCTAGAATTAATTTCAGCAGTAAGGCCACCTGTAATGCAAACATGCAACACCAATTATAAAAATCTTGAAAAGATGGTCAGAGATCAGACATTCTGGGCACAGCTGATCTGGGAGCAACAGATCTGGGCACAGCAGGCCTGGCACAGCTGTATTGAATGAGTGAGAACAATAAAGGTTTGGGGGAGTTCTTTAAATTGCTCACAGTCTTTCTCTCCAGATGGGCAACTAGTAGGTGATTTTTATCTTTTATTATTATTTTTTTACACTCTGTATTTTATTTGTCCCCACCCCTGTCTACCCTCCAGCTGTTCCATATCCTATACCTCCTCCCGACCCCACTGTCTCCACCTGGATGTCCCCACCCCACCCCACCTGACCTCTAAACTCTCTGGGGCCTCCAGTCTCTTGAGGATTAGGTGCATCATCTCTGAATAAACCTAGACTCTGCAGTCCTCTACTGTATGTGTGTTGGGGGCCTCATATCAGCTGGTGTATACTGCCTGTTTAGTGGTCCAGTGTTTGAATGATCTTGGGGATCCAGATTAAATGAGACTTGCAGCTGCTTGTTGGTTCTTTCAGAGGGCAGTCATGATAGATCCCTTTTGGGGAGTGTTCCATAGCCTCAATATAATGTCAGGCCTTGGGACCTCCCCTTGGGCTGGATCCCACTTTGGGCCTGTCACTGGACCTTCTTTTCCTCAGGCTCCTCTCCATTTCCATCCCTGTAATTCTGTCAAACAGGAACCATTAGGGATCAGAGTTGTGACTATGGGATGCCCCCCCTCATTAGACGCCCTGTCTTCCTGCTGGAGGTGGGCTCTATAAGTTCCCTCTCCCTACTGTCTGGCATTTCATCTAAGGTCCCTTTGAGTCCTGAGAGTTTCTCACCTCCCAGGTCTCTAGTACATTCTGGAGGGACCCTGAACCTCCTATCTCTGAGGTTGCCTGTTTCCATTCTTTCTGCTGGCCCTCAGGGCTTCAGTCCTTTTCCCTCACCCAATACCACCAGATCAGGGTCCCTTTTCCCTCCACTCCTTCCCCCTCCTCATCCACATTCCCTCCCAAGCCCCTCCCTCCCTCCCTACTTGTGATTGCTTTCTTCTCCCTCTCAAGTGGGACTGAGGCTTTCTCACTTGGGTATGTCAGCTTGTTGACCGTGGGCTGTATCTTGGGTATTCTGTACATATTTGTTTGTTTGTTTGTTTGTTTGTTTGTTTGTTTTGGCTAATGTCCACTTACTAGTGAGTACATACCATGCATGCCCTTTTGGGTCTGAGTTTCCTCATTCAGGATGATATTTTCTAGTTCCATCCATTTACCTGCAAAACTCAGTATGTCCTTGTTCTTAATAGCTGAGTAATATTCCATTGTGTAAATGAACCACATTTTCTGTATCTGTCGTGGGACATCTGGGTTGTTTCCATCTTCTGGCTAACACAAATAAGGCCACTATGAACATAGTGGAACATGTGCCCCTGTGGCATGGTGGAGTATCTTTTGTGTATATTCCCAAGAGTGGAGTGTTCCTCTTTCTCCACTTCCTCTCCAACATGTATTGACACCTCTGGTTTTGATCTTAGCCATTCTGATTGGTGTGAGGTGGGATCTCAGGGTCATTTTGATTTTCATTTCTTATCATCTGTAAATAGTGATACCTTTATTTCCTCTTTCCCTTCATCTCTTTTTGTTGTCTTATTGTTCTAGCTAGCACTTCAAGTACTATATTGAATATATATGGGAAGAGTGGGCATCCTTGTCTTGTCCCCAATTTCAATGGGATTGCTTCAAGTATGTCTCCATTTAATTTGATATTGGCTGTTGGTTTGCAGTAAATTGTTTTTATTATGTTTAGGTGTGGGCCTTGAATTCCTGATCTCTCCAATACTTTTTTTTTTCTTTTGGTTTTTCGAGACAGGGTTTCTCTGTGTAGCCTTGGTTGTCCTGGAATTCACTTTGTAGACTAGGCTGGCCTCGAACTCAGAAATCCGCCCTCCTCTGCCTCCCAAGTGCTGGGATTAAAGGCGTGCGCCACCACGCCCGGCTTATGAAGGGGTGTTGTATTTTGTCAAATGCTTTTTCTGTATCTAAGGTGATGACCATGTGATTTTTTCTTTGAGTTTGTTTGTACAGTGGATTATGTTAATGGATTTTCATATATTAAACCAACCTTGCATCCCTGGGATGAAGTCTACTTGATTGTGGTGAATGATGGTTTCAATGTGTTCTTGGATTTGGTTTGTAAGAATTTTATTGAGTATTTTTGCATCGATATTCATAAGCGAGATTGGTCCGAAGTTCTCTTTTTTGGTTGGGTCCTCATGTGGTTTACATAACAGAGTAATTGTGGCTTCATAGAATGAGTTAGGTAGTGTTCCTTCTCTTTCTGTTTTATGGAATAGTTTGAGGGAAATTGGTATAAGTACTCTATTATGAGATAGAACTTTAGGTCAGCTTCCTGATTTTCAGATGTGTTGGTCTATTCAGGGCTTGCTGTGGTAGGAGAACTGGGTTCTGATGATGCCTATGTATTTTGGGTTCTGTTGCTTATGGTCTTGTGCTTGCCTTTAGCCATCTCGATATCCCTGGTGTTTGTTGGCCTGGGTGACTGTCTGGAGTCTGCCTCTTTTGTACCTGGGTTGCCTCAGGTCTCCTGGTAGGCCTACAACTTTGGCTGTAGCAAACCATTTGTGGGGCCTTCCAACTGGGGGCTCTTCACAGGGGTAGAGAAGCTGCTGATCTGTTGCCCTGGCTGCAGTAGATCTCCTGGAGGCCTTCAGACTGTTGGGACTTCCATGGAGCAGTAAAGCTGTTGTCCAACTGCTCTGAGTACAGTGAGTTCTCTAGGATGAATCAGGATGTGGTGTCTTCACGAAAGCAGACCAGCCAAGAGTCTGGCCCAACGATTTTTATCTTTAATTGTTGCTCCCCAGACTTTTCTTTAAATGTCTGATAAGTTTATGCCAATTTTTTGGTTTTATGTGTAAAGGTACGGAGGTTTTGCCTGCATGAATGTCTGTGTATCAAAGGAGTGTCTAGTGCCCTCAAAAGTCATAGGAAGGTGTTATGTTCTCTGTTACTGGAGTGACAGACAGTTGTGAGCTGTCATGAGGGTGATGAGACTTGAACCCCAGTCAAGTCCTCTGGAAGAGCAAACCACCAAGCCATGTCTCCAACCTTGACCTCCTAAACTTTAGTCATCATAGAAAGCAATATGCCTTGTTATTGTTGTTGTTAAAGAAAAAAATCATTAATAAGTTAGTATGAATGTTACCACTAACCATGCTTTGCAGCCACAGTTCCAAATGGTTCCAAGCCAATCTTCTACATTCATGGTAGCTGGAGATTCAGACTTGAACCCTCTCCACAACTCTCAAGGCTAGGGCTCTTGCTACAGGTTGTTAACAATTAGCGTTAGAATTGTCTCCATATGTTTACCACACTTATACTCTCAGATCAGTAGCTTTCTTCTTTCGTTTCGTTTCGTTTTTTGAAAAAAAAATTCTAAATGAAGAAAGTAAAATACATATACTAATGTGACAACGACAGGAGTAGACTAGGGTAATGTCTACCAATACTCGGTAGTACACCAACGACCCTTAACTTGAGTCTTGGAGACTTTCTCGTCAGTCACGAGAATTGGTGCCTCGGTAGAGAGTAAAGATAAAAACAAACAAGATTAAAGAGACACACTCCCTTCCTTCCCTAGGGTCATGCCCTAGATTCTCATTCAGTTTCTGCCACTTTCCTTATGGTTATTTGAGAGTTTCTTTTTTTAATTTTTAGTAATTCATTGTGAATTTTACATCATGCACCCCAGTCCCACTCATTTCCCTGTCCTTCCCTATCCACCCTCCGCCTTTGCAACCTCCCCTGCCCCCCCCCCATAAAAAAGTAATTTAAAAAAATCTGTCATGGAAGCTGTAGTGTGTCACATTGTGTCCCACAGTATAACCTTTCGTCCATATGTCTTTACTTGCAAATGTTCGTTGCAATGGATTATTGATCTGGTTCAAGGCCTCTGGTTTCTGCTACACTATCAATACTGGATCCTCACTGGGACTCCTCTCAGATAGCCTATTGTCTCAGACTCCCTGAGTCATGGAGATCCTGCAGCTTTGGATCTTCAGGACTCACCCATTCACATACTCCAGTAGTCCACAGATGGGGTAGATGATGGGGTGGGCCAACTCAAAGTCTGAGTGGTAGCTGGACTGGCCAGCCTGCCAGCTCTCCTGTACCCACACCACCAACACAAGTACTTCAGCACTGCCCTAGCTAGCTCACCCAGTGTTGCATCCAGCAAGGGGCAGGGCCTGCTCTCCCACACTCATGCTCTTGGGGCCAGCTCACACTTGCCCACCCCACAGGGGTCAACTCCACTGTGCTGCCCAGGCGAGGTGCAGGTTCCACTCTCTGGAGTACTGCAGCAAACAAAAGGCAGAGACAGCCCTCCTGCTCTCACATCCTTAGGGCTGGCTCTTCTACCTGCCTCAGGCAGTGAGGAGCAAGGTGGGGAGAGCAACTCTCCCTCAGCCATGGCATTCCATGGCAGATGAGTGGGGTCAGCTCTCCCATGTCCATGATGACCTTGGGGCCAGTTCACCTGAACCCATACGACCAGGGTCAGCTCTACTATGCTGTCCAAGCAAAGGTGCAGGACCCACGGTCCTTATTGCTGCAGCTAGTGAGGGATAGGGCCATCTCTGTACAGCCCTTGGACATCACATGATTCCAGGTAGCAGCCCAGACCAGAAACATCAGCATGGTCTTTGATGGTAATATGAGCCATAGATATCAATGCAGATCCCAGCCGCTGCATGGCCTGGGAGCCAGACATGGCCCTCAGCACCAGCACAGGCTGGGACTTCACCATGGCCTCAAGTGACAGGGCAGGCTACTCATCAGGTCATTCCTCACAACCCGTGTATCTCCAGTTCCTCCTCTCTTCATAGTCCTCAAACTGTTCAGCTTCTCTTTCTCTCGCATCTCTGTACCAAATATTTGCTCATGGTAGTGACTCCTGCTGTGCCAGTTCAGATCTATTCCATCTTTGGTTTTTATCTCTGCCACCCAAAAAGGACCTCTTTTACTCGGTATTGAGTAAATGTATAAACAGTGCCCTTTCAATATAATAACAGTAATTTTGAACTATCATCATAAACATAAATCTCTAAGAACTTTCTCTGAACTACTCCTGACCATCCCCCTGTACTCCTGATCATCCCCCTGCACTCTTGACCATCCACACAACAGTCTTGACCATCCCCCTGCACTCATGGCCATACCCCTGCAATCCTGACCATCCCCTAGCAGTCCTGACCATAGTCCTGCAGTCCTGACCATACCCCTGCACCCATGGCCATAGCCCTGCAGTCCTGACCAACCCTCTGCCTTGCTTCATTTCCAGTCTCTCCCTCAGCAAACAGAATATAGCAGAAGTAAGAAGAATCACAGTTCAAAACTCCAGATAATTTAACCAGTTCTCCTCTCTCATGGAATCCTATACAACCACAATTTGAACAAGCCCATGTAATTCTGTTGGGTGGCAAAATCAGTATCGTGGGGTTGTCCCTATCTCTCCAGCCAATGGCCAACCAATAACCAACCATCTGAATTCTTCCCTAGCTGCTGACCCATAGATTCATGGTCCAAGTACCTGTTTGTTACTTTAAGCCATAACAAGTAAGGAAGGTTCATAAGATGTAAAGTCTTACTGATACCACAACTGAGATCAACTACAAGCCTGAAAAATAATCATTCAATCCAAGGAACTAATCATTTGAGAGTCATGCATATTAGATAGATATGAGACATAATCAGAATCTTTTTAGGAGAATCCTCTTGGAATGTACTTCTTCATTGTACATAGACTCAAAACACCTTATTTTCATTTTTAAAAACTGAGTTCATTTGAATGGATTAAAAGCAATCAGCAGCAGCTGCTTTTCTTGCAATGCTAGCTGGGTGCAAGATGCTAACACCACACCTGATGAGTACCATTCTCAGACTCTCACATGCACTCAGGAAGTCTGTGTGAGACTTGTTTTCACTATTCAGAAAGCTTGGAGTTCGAAAACAGGACATCTTGCAAAACCCTTCTCCTAAATCTTGGTTCTTAGGGCCACAGTTCCAAGTCTACCAAACTAAATGAGAGCCCTAGAAGAAATGCAAAAGGAAACAGAGTAGTGTTAATAAAACAAGTCTTACCCGGAGCACACACCCCTAATCCCAGCACCTGGATGGTAGAGGCCAGAGAATTGATTCATGGTCATCTTATCCTACATAGCAAATTTGTGATCATGCTGAGCCACAAGAGACCTGGTCAGGAGAAGATGGAATGAGGGTCAGAGGGGAGGGGAAGGGAAAGGGAGAAGGGGACAGAAGAGAAGAGGAGAGAAAAGGGAGTGAAGGAAGCGAGCCCTAGGATTCAGACAGCTTTGAATTCCAGTTCTATACCTTATTAAATTACCTATTGGTCTTGTATATCAGTTGATTTTCTATTGCTATAACAAATCATAATCAAGGTAACTTTTAGAAGAGTTTATTTGGGCTTATGGTTCCAGAGAGGTAAAAATCCACTGGCAGGGAATCGGGATAACAGGCCGTAGTCATCCAGGCAGGAACAGCTGCGAGTTCATATCTCTGAACCTCAGGGAGGAAGCAGAGAAAACAAACTCTAAAATGCTGGCTTAGTCTTTAAGCTCGCACAACCTGATTCCAGTGACACACCTCCTCCAACAAGGCTCCTCCCCAAACAGAGCCACCCACTGGGTAGTGGCTGAGACTATGGGAGCCAGTCAAACTGCCTCAGCTTGAGAGTGAAGGACATGGGACTCTTGTTGTTTCCATTTAATGGCCCCATGGTGAAAGAAGGTTGATGTCTTACAGCCTTGAAAATCAACACGTCTGAGACTACGGCTTATTAAGGAGTGTTAATTTTTAGAGCTAGTTGTTTAATCAGTCTGACCTCAGGTTCCTCCCCTTTAAAATGGGTTTCATAAAACCCACGACAGAGAGTTGACCTACACACAGAGCGCCAAGTCCAGTGTTGACACTGGAAAGACATTCGGTAAAGAAAGAGCAAGGGAGGGGGAGGGAAGCAATGTTTGCTCTTCAGCTTCTATTTTTTTTCTCCTAGAATTC
>LR749678.1:624091-663905 GCA_902729485.2 Mus minutoides | reverse complement strand
ACAGGAATACCCCACTCTGCTGGTACCAATTTGTCTTAGTCAGGGTTTCTATTCCTGCACAAACATCATGACCAAGTAGCAAGTTGGGGAGGAAAGGGTTTATTCGGCTTACACTTCCATACTGCTGTTCATCACCAAAGGAAGTCAGGACTGGAACTCAAGCAGGAGCTGATGCAGAAGCCATGGAGGGATGTTCTTTCTCTGTGATAACTCCAGCTGTGTCAAGTTGACACAAACCTAGCCAGTACAAGTAGCTACTTGGGCCCACAAGGTGACTATCAGCAGGATGCAAAGCTGGCATCTCTCCTTTCATTCTGTGTCTGTCCCCTTGACTTTGGGTCAGACTCCTGCTTGACTCTAGTCACTGGTAAGTGTGGTCTGCGAGACTATTCTTCTTGCTGCCACCTTGGATTCCAGAAAGAGCAAGGCTACCCAGGCAGGACACACATTTCCTCCTCCAGATATAATCTGTGGTGATGAGGTTGCACCCTAAAACAAAAATAGTCATCTTGTATGTACTAGATGGACCCTCTCAATGACTTCTTCAAAATCTCCCAGAACCAGGGCTGAGACAAGGGCCAACCAGACCACGCCATGACAAGAACTTTTTACCCATGCTTGCCTGTTGCCCATGGCTCAAATCCCTTTTCTCCTCAGTCCTACAACTCACATCAGCATCTGAGAGATGATCTTAGAGTCAAGGGATTCCTTTATTTTTCCCTCTTCCCAAAGTGCCGATGACATCTCCTGCCCCTGCTTTTTACTATTACAAGTTTCTTTAATTAGGGTTGTTTGTTGGAACATGTGGCCAAGCCTGGCCTGCTGTTGCTGCTATAGTCAGGGTTTTTTGCCTAAAGTTCTGGTCACCATGTCTCCAAAATTCAGAAGAGTTATGTCAGGTCTACCAATAATGGTATAGGTTGGGCAAAAGATCGGAACACCGACACTGGAAACCTAGAGGTTTAAATCCTTTCTCAACAACATATAGCTTCAGTTTCCCCATATGTAAACTTGGAGGGTTGCTGTGCACATTCAATAAAAGCATGAGTTTAGAGGGCGTATCACCATGTCTAGAGTGTGGCAGGTCTTCTGTTGTCCTTGTAAGGAAGTGAGTTCTTTAGCTTCAGAGGTATTCAAGCATCAGTTGGTGTTCAGTAAGCTGGAAAGCTGTGTTGGGAAGCAGGTTGGGGCATCTGAAACTAAAGTGGATTAGGTGACCCCTGAGTTTCCTTGCACTCACGGCTTTCAACGCCTTTGTTTCCCTAAGCTCCAGGTTCCTGTGCAGTCCCCTACTGGCCTGGGCTCCAGCTTAGGGCTTTGTTTTTCTACTTTTGTGCTTGCCAGGGAGCAGCCTCTTCTTTAGCAGCTAAGTCTCTTTTAGCTCAGTGGCTGCATTCTTGGAATTCCCAAGATTCCAGTCCCTTTGCCTCCTCTCCACTGTGAACATTGGGTTCTTTTGGAGAAGACAAAAAGGTCGCTTTCCAAACAGCATTTGCTCCCAGACTCTCATCTGAATAATTCTACTCAACCCCAGCAGGCACAACCCGGCTGTGGGTCAACCTCAATCCTCTTGACGAGACCACTGCTGATGAAGGCTAGCAAGAGCTCATTGCTTTGAGCTGGAGAGTGGCATCCTCACGTCTGGGTGTGGAGAGCCAGGTATGGGAGCTGAGAATGAATCAAATGTGTCCTCCTCACTGTAGCTGAGGCAGCGGTGGCCAAGCGCCCTTCCAAATTCCCTTCTTCTCAGTCCCAGCTCTTGAGGAGGAGAAGGAGGAGGAGGACACGTTTATTGGGGTTGCTACAGATTCAGCTTTCCTGCCGCTGCCTTTCTAACCACAATATAAAGTAACTCCCACAACACAGGGAAGATAAGCTCTTTAAAGAAAATATAAAAGCATTAGCTTGGCAATTCCCCCAAACCTCATCATGAACCATAGACATTTTTGAAGTTTAACAAAGAAAAGCGCATCATTAGAGAACACTGCTCCATCACCATTCTTATGCAAATCCTTCCAGATACTTGGGTGGAAAATTCCATCTAACACGCAGCAAGAAATAAATGTTTCAGGGTGGAAATTTCAGCTCTACCGAGTGCATTTGTCACTAGTATAATCCAAACGACTCTATGTGCACTGACTACAGAATTAGTATCGATCCATTCACCATGTAAACATCAAGTACTTTCTATTATTACTTGAAATAGCATGCTATCACAATTTCTATTTCCTCCTTCTATCTTAAATAGAAGTATTGCACATTAGCCCTTTCCTTCATGTACTTTTCTGCACAGCTATCTAACTACAGTGTTCAGTGTAGTGCTGAGTTTCCTGCAGACATCTGCAGTATTAGCATTAAAGCACTTTCCTTTCAAGTCATCTCTGATTGAAGACAATGCAACTTGCATTTACCCAGAAACCTGTTACCAGGGCTTCTCTTAGAAACCAGCACATCTCTCTCTCTCTCTCTCTCTCTCTCTCTCTCTCTCTCTCTCTCTCTCTCTCTCTCTCTCTCCCTCCCTCCTTCCCTCCCTCCCTCCTTTCCTCTTTCCCTCCCTCCCTCTCTCCCTCCCTTCTTCCTTCCCTTCCCTCTTTCCCTCCCTATTTTCAACCCAACCTCCACCCTCTCCCTCCCCTCTCTCTCTCACAGAGAGAGAGGGGAGAGAGAGAGAGAGAACATCATCTTTTGTTTGCTTCTCAATTCTCACGCTGAGACCATTTTCATAAGAACATCTCCCCAGCTCTCTGAAGCCCTTAATAGGTCAGGACCACCAGGTCTCTGGCTCTCTGTGATAGTGGGGCAGGTAGGGAGGTAGAGGATATTTGGCCAGACTGAGAATGGTATTTAACTTCAGGTTGACTTGCTGTAGGAGCTCAGGATCTGATTCTGGGTTACATTGTTTACATGTCTAGATGCACGAAGAAAACGTACCCTGCAAAATCATTTCTGCTGCTTCAAAGACTGTAAAAAGCATGGCAAGAGGTGAGTTTTCTCTTCCCATTCCTGCCTTTCACAGCCTAACAGTATGGGGAAATTTGGGCTGGATTCCAGACCCTGGAGGGTCAATTTAGCACAAATAGCTGGAGGGTACATATGGCATAATTCATGTTCTCTGGTGCTGGTGGCATTCCCTGGGCACCACGAACACCCCCCCCACTCCCCTCAGAGCACAGAGCTTCTCGTTACCCTGGCCATGCCACTAACAGCACACACCTCAAGTGACAAGTCGATTCCCGATGTCTTCAGAGCCCTGTGGTGGCTCTAGTCAGAATTCAGTTGTATTTCTGTCACTGGGAATCTGTACCTTGCCACTTTAACCTGCCACACAGCCAGCTTTCAGAATGTGTATAATACCCCGTCAGCATATTTACCACCCTTGCTCTCTTCAGCCAAAAAAATAATAATAATAATGTGTGGAACCTGCAAGTTTTTAATCTGAAAAAAAACAAAAGCCAGGGAGGGATTCGTTGAATAGACAAAGAATGATCTGGAAGCAGCCAGGCACTATTTAACTAGCCTTGAGGCCAAGTTCCTTGGAGCCCATCTTAAAAAAAATAATAACTAATTTACATGTGTATTAGTACATGGCAGCTTTGTTACCAAGCTAAATGGATGTAAAATTCAAACAGATGAAATTCTAAAATTGGATAGTGTGTGTTAAATATTCAAAGAAGAGAGAGAGAGAGTGGGGAGAATATAAAAGAACCATACACCTAGTTCTGTTTCTAATGGATCTCTAGTTTTCTTCCTTGACAACGATTCAGCCTCTTGAATGCTGCTCAGTTGTGTTGACAACAAGATTCTCTTCTTCCCACTGAGTGTCCCTTCAACAAGTAGAACCAGATTTAGGGCATGTGCATATACAATCCTCTAATGTACTGACATTTGAAAAGCAAACAATCTCAAAATACTGGTTTGGATTGCTTCAGCTATAATCATGAAATGTTTTATGGAGGAAATATGGTTAATGAGTTAAAAGAAAAACAGTATCCTGTCCACCCATTTTGCTACCTGTTCATTTCCCACTTTCCTGCTAACATCAGGCTTGCTTTGGCCAGGAGACCATCCTTGACCTGCAACGCAGCCCTCTCTAGCTGTAGGTAAAATCTTGGAACACAGTCATTGACCGGACTAATCTCATGTCCTTGGAGTGACTGGCTTAGATGAGGACATATGTTTCAATCCTGACAAAGGAAACATAAGGAAATCAACTCAAGGGGCTCGGAGAGGTTTCCTCTCTCTTAGAAAAGCTGCCAATAGTAAAAATCTATTGTTCAATGTTGCGCCTGAACTTCACCTGAAAACCACGGACAGATGCCATTTAATGTAAAAGGATGAGAACCTTGGTCCCAGTTGACCTGCCAGATTAACTAACAGAAGCATCCCTACTTTGGACTTAATGAAAAGATACTGATATTGTCCCCATGTTCGGGGTTGTCAAGCCCAGCAACAGCAGCATGACTTGTTCTTGGCTCTGATTGATGAACATGAGTCATTCACTTTCTCCCTTGCTCTATTTTTGCCTCATATGAACTTCCTGGGTAAAATAGGACCATTCTTATATTTGAATGGGTATGGGGAAAGGTTGCTCAAAAAGGAAAAGGTTTAGTCAGTCTTAGCTCTCAGTGTCTTCACTGGAAAAGTAAAATGACCTGATGGTAATTTAATAACAATTCAAATCCGTCTGCTGAACACCCATGAGTCTCCAGCTCCCGTTACCAGTAAATTTCATGACAGGCTTCATTTCAAGAGAAGGGAGAGATTGCAGCATAAACAAAACACCCTGAAGCCCCCAGAGACTCACAGCTTTTAGAAAATAAGAACCCGGCTCTACAACAGCAGCTTCCAATATGGTCAAGCACAGAGACCATTGGTTTCTTCCGATGAAGTCATGCAAAAGCCTAATGGTCACTCTTCAGACTGGAGAGGGGAGAGACCTCTTTACAAGGCCCCTGAGTCACAACCACTAAATCACTAGGATTCCCTGGAGCAGCTTTTGAGATGATGATGATGGTAACTAAGAATAAGGAGCCTGGCAGCATTCCCTGTAACACAAAGACATAAGTCCTAACAGAACAAAGCAAGATGCTTACACTTGTGAGAAGACATGCAAATCAATATTGAAATGTGCTGTCACGATAGGGGAAAGAACAACAAGTCCAGTGAGAGACTTGTTCTGCAGTACTCTAAGAATTGAGGCTGAAAAACAGATTATCTAAATAGGGGTTCCAGCATCTATAGGAAGACAATAGAAGAGTGTGTTCTAAATTGAAATTGACATGTTCTACACATTCTTCTTTCTCTAAATGGGTAAAAACTATACCATAAGCAGCACTGAAAGGACTACATCATAGAAGGAAATGGTTGACATACATGTGACAGACAAAACTATTCATACAAATTAGAATTTAGAAATCAATTCAATTCTTTTTGGTTTTGTTTGTTTGTTTGTTTGGTTGGTTGGTTGGTTGGTTGGTTGGTTGGTTGGTTGGTTGGGTTTGGTTTGGTTTGGTTTGGTTTGGTTTGGTTTGGTTTAGGGGACAGGATTTCTCTGAGTAGCCCTGACTGTCCTGAAACTCACTCTGTAGACCAGGCTAGCTTTCAACTTACAGTGATCTGTCTTGCTCTGCCTCCCAAGTTCTGGGATTAAAGGCATGCACCATCACTGCCTGGTAATTTAAAATATTTTTAAAGGATAAGTTTCTCAATATACAACTAAAAAAGAGGGACTGGAGAGATGGTTCACCATTGAGACCATTGCCTGCTTTGGCAGAGGACCCAGGGTAAGTTTCTGGCACTGGCATGGTGGCTCAAAACCATCTGTAATTCCAGGCCAAGAAGACTCAACACTTTCTTTTGACCTCTTCAGACACCAGATATGCATGTAGTGCACATATATGTGGCAAAACACTCATAAACATAAAAATATATTTTTTAATTTTTCATATAATATATTTTATTCATCTTTTATTTCCCCAACACCTTCTATATCTTCCTTATACTCTTATTCACTTAACTTTATGATCTCTCTCTCTCTTAAAAAAATCAAAACAAGCAAAAGACCAATAAGTCAAAATATGTCTCCGCCCCCACCCCCCACAAAAACAACATGAAACCTGGTTTTTTGTTGGCAGCTACTGCTGGGTATGGAGCTTGCACTGGAGTGTTGTTGATATAGCCAGTGACACTCCATTGAAAAACATTGATTTTTACCTTTGCCAGCAAGTTTCGATCGCAAAAAACGTTCTTGTTTAGTGTTGGGATCCTGTGTCCATTTTCCCTTCTTGGTACTGGGACCCTACCTCGCTTGAACCTGTGCAGGGCTTATGTGTGCTGCCTCAATCTCTGTGAGTTCATAAGTACCTCAGTCCTATGGTCTAGAGCAGTTTCCTTGAAGTCATCCATCCCTCTAATTCTTACTCTTTCTGCCTCCTCTTCCACATAGACCTCTGAGCCTTGAAAGGAGGATTTTGATGAAGACATCCCATTAAGAATTGAGTGTTTCCAGGACTCCCAAGGTAGGAGCTAGAGAAAGTACCCAAGGAGCAGAAGGGGTCTTCAACCCTCTAGGTGGAAGAATAACATGAACTAACTAGTTCCCCCTGCGCTCATGTCTCTAGCTGCATATAAGGAAGAAGATGGCCTAGTTGGCCATCATTGGGAGGAGAGGCCCCTTGGTCATACAGACTCTATATGCCCCAGAACAGGGGAATGCCAGGGCCATCAGGTGGGAGGGGGTGGGTAGGGGAGCAGGGCGGGGACGCGGGAGGGTAAGGGAAAATTTCTGGATAACATGTGAAATGTAAATGAAGAAAATATCTAATAAAGAGAAAAAAAAAGAATTGAGTGTTTCAAAGTCTCTTGCTCTTTTTACATTGTCCAATTGTGGATTTCTGTGTTAAATTCCATCTATCGCAAGATGAAGCTTCTCTGATGTGGGCTGAGTGAGGCACTGATCTATGGATATAGCAATATGTTATTAGGAGCAGTTATTATGCCATTTTATTACTGCGTTCCCTTAGAGGAACAATAGCAGTGGCTTTTCTCCTGACCCATGATCTATCTGGTTTCAGGTTTTTGGCCATTTGAGCAGTGTCAAGTATGGGTGCCATCTCATGAGGGAGTCTTAAATCTAATTTTTAAAAGTGGTTGACTATACCCATAAAATGTGTGCCACTATTGTACCAGTATAGCTTGCGAGCAGGTCAGTACCTTTCTAGCACCATGATCACTAGTTAGTAGGGGTGAGAGGCTTTCCAGTTAGTCAGACACCGTTTTGACTTGTCTGTCCAATGACAGGTGCAAGCATTGTTTTCAACAGTAGGGTTACCAGGTTGAGGGAAGCAATCAGTGGCTTTGGCAATAACCTGTGAGGTTGGGGGTGCAGGGGAGATGTCTATATGACTCCCTTGGCTAATGATTCATCAAAATGTAGTCTATCCCTGGCACTGGAGGTGTTGATGTCTAGTTGGGTCGCTGTCTCCCTTATTATTTGGTATTATTTGGTAAGTCCATTTAGACTCCTTTCGTGTGAGTGTATGGGTGTGTGTGTGCACACTCACATGTGTGTTTTAGAAAGGTTCTTCAGCAGTATTCTTTTATATGGTTTTTCAAATGCCCTTTAGTGTGAGTCATCCCTCTCCATATTCCCTCCTGTGTCATCTCTCGAATTCCCCCTATTAAATTCTCCTATTCTAGGTAGAAGTTTTCCTGTTCACCTCTCTATAACACTACATTCTATTTCCCCTTCCTCTGAAGATCCTCTTCTCCCCTCTGGTCCCTTATTAGGTACCTAACCTCTGTGGTTATTTGGATTTTAGCACACAAATAGAAAAATTTAAAGCTGTCTTCGTTAGGGTTCCATTGCTGTAAGAAGAAACCATGCCCAAGGCAATTCTTATAAGACAACATTTAATCGGGTCTGGCTTACAGTTTCAGAGGTTCAGTCCATTATCATCGTGGTGGTGATCATGGTAGCATACAGGCAGACTTGGTGCTGGAGGAGCTGAGAGTTCTGCATCTTGATCTGAAGGCAGCAACGGGAGACTGTCTTCCACAGGGAGCTAGGAGGCTCTGATTTCACACTGGGTGGAGCTTTGAGCATAGGAGACCTCAAAGCCTGCCTACACAGCGACTTACTTCCTCCAACAAGTCCAGATAAAGCCACACCTCCTAAGAGTGCCACTCCCTATGACCAAGAACTGAAACACATGAATCTATGGGAGCCAAACCTATTCAAATCACACCTACATATAAGAGAAAAACTACACCTGATCAAAAAATAATAAAAAAACTATATTCAACATTATAAGGAAAGTACAATTAAAACAAAATAAAATACTCTACAAATGAAATCAAAGAGTACAAAAAAAAAACTATGTTCAACATTATATAATAAGGAAAGTACAAATTAAAACAATAAAATACTCAGGCTTTGCTTATAACACAGGCTAAAAGGAAGAAAAGAATGACTATTATCTAGAGTTGATAAGAATGTATGGAAAGATAGTCCTCTACCAAAGTAAATGGAAGTTCAAACTGATATAGTGATTTGGATGGAAATGTGTAATACTTACTGAATTTTAAAACATATAAAGCCATTTCTAAGAATCCATGCACAGAAACCCTTATACAATTTCCCAAAGGTATATATCTACAAGATTTTGTGCTACACAGAGCATGGCCTTGTCAGGCATCAATGGGAGGAGAAGCCCTTGGTCCCATGAGGCTCAATGCCGCCCCAGTGTAGGGGAGTGCGAGGGCAGGGAGGCAGGACTGGGTGGGTAGGGGCACAACTTATAGAAGCAGGAGGGTGGTAGGGGGTTTCTGGGGGTGAAATCTGGAAAGGGGCTAACATTTGAAATGTAAATAAATAAAATATCCAATTAAAAAAACTTTAACAAAATTAAAAAGAATGTTTGCTACAGCCTTTGCATGATCAACAATACGGAGATCATTTTGTTCACCCTTCAATCGAGCTGTGAGAAAGTCGGGTCTGTGGGTAATTTTGATTGCTAGTTAACAAGATCTAGAATCTCCTAGAAGCTGAGATTAGGTTAGCCTCGGGGAACCTCTATGATGGATTAGGTTAATTGATGTGGGAAGACCTACCCTGAATGTAGGAGACGGCATCCCCGAGGCTGGCGTCCACGCGTGCATAAAACGATAAAATAAGCATCAACACTCCCAGCTCCCTGATTCTAGAGGCAGTGTGACCAGCCACCTCAGGCTCTGTGACTTCCTCCCCATGATAGACTTTAGCTTTGAACTTTGAGCCAAAATAAACTCATTTCCCTAACTTCCTTCAGTGGAGGAATCATAGCTGATCCACTAGCGGTCATATCTCTGTCCTAAGAGAACTGAAGTGAAAGGGAGCAGAGTGACAGGCAGGGAGCAAGGGGACGTCCTGTAATGCAAGCATTGGAAGGAAAATAAAACAGGAATAAAATAAAGTGGTGGTGGTTGAAGGAGGAGCAGGAAGGAAGGGAGTCTATTTTTATATGAAGCCGTGGAGAAAGGCTTCTCTGGAGAGAAACACTGAACTAAGATTAGAATGACATTCTTAGCCAGCCCAGCATGCTCAAGGCCTCTCACACAATAGGAAGGACGGGTAGGGTGGTGTACAGTGCACTTACAGGATGTTGTATAAGAGGGAAAAAGAACAAGAGGAGATTAGAAAGGAAGTCGGGCCCAACCGTTTAGCTTTTGAATTTTAGACTTGAGATGAAAAGTTTGGGTTTTATTCCTAAAGGAAATGGGAAGCCATTGGCGTATCAAGGAGTGAGGTACATGACCTTCTTCAGTGTGTTTGAAAGATCTCTCTGGAAGCTGGATGGAGAACGAGCTGTAAAAGAAACAGCACTGGGAGGATGAAGAGGAGGGAGGAGGTCCTTGAAAGGTATGCTGAGTTTTGATCAGGCTGAGGACCTGGCAGAGCATGAGGAATACCCAGATATGGCCCGTGCTCTGAACATGGAGTCTGCAGAACTCGCTAGGGCATTAAACTTGTAACCTAATATCAAAGAAAGAATCCAGAGGCCCCCAGCTTGGGGCCTGGAAGATTCTGTGGGATGGTAGCACCCATTTACTAAAATAAGAAGCCTGGATCATGTCTCCTAGAAAGAACCAACAATACCATGTGGGGCTTGCTAAGTTTCAACATCCTAAGAGGATGGTGAAATAGGGACCCATGGCTCCAGCTGCATATGTAGCAGAAGGTGGCCTTATCTGGAATCAGTGAAGGGGAGACCCTTGGTCCTGTGGAAGCTTGGTGCCCCAGTGTAGAGGGATGCTAGATCAGTGAGGCGGGAATGGGGTGGGTGGGTAAGGGAGCACCCTCATAGAGGAGGGGAAACTAGGAAGGGGAACAATATTCGAAATGTAAATAAATAAAATAATGAATAAAAGAAAATTTTTTAAATAAAGAAATGTATTTGCAAATTTACTGAAAAACATCTGAGAGGATACCTGCCTACCAGTGTAAGGGCCTCTCCAGTAAGTGCATTTGGGGGTTCAGGGAGGGCACATGGAGGAGAGAAAGTGCCAGAACATTTTGCCACCTGTGTATGTATGTGTATGTGTGTCTTATGTGTGTGTATATGTGTGTGCATGTGTATTTATATATATGCATGTGCTTATGTATGCATGTGTATATATATGCAAAGTTTGACACTTTTTAATGAATCTGTATTACTTTTAAATTTTAATCAATAAATATAAATAAAACAAGATTGACTGAGTGATGATTTTCTGATTTTTCTTCAAACAAAAGCCTTTTCCTGAAGGGTTGCTCTGGGAATGCTTTTCTCACCTCATACACAGTCCTCTGCTCAACTGCCTCTGCCTCACAGGTTTTACCCTAGGTCTCTAACCCAAAGACCTCCAGCTCCTGCTCCTCCTCCTCTTCCTCTTCCTCCTCCTCCCCTTCCTCTTCCTTCTCCTCCTCCTTCTCCCTGAGCCCTACTAGGTTCCAGCTCTGCCGTGCTCCTCTCTGTCTCCATCCAAACCTATCTTGTCTATTTATATATCTACTTGTTTCCCTAACATACTACTGGGGAAGCAGAGACCTTGTATAGTAATTTTCATAGGAGATTTGGAACAATGGATTTTAATAAATAAGTGTTCTTAGTTAACAATGAACTCCAGGGACAAGAGAGATAGACAGCTGAATGGTTGCTTACTGTATGAGCCTGAGGACTGGAGTTTGGGTCTCCAGAATTCATGTGGATTCTGCCAATGCCAAGTGGCCTTGATGACCCACCTATAATTCCAGCCTAAAGAAGAGGACACTGGGGACCCTCTCCCCATGGAGTAAGATGATAGGCATACTGTGGGGTTCTTGGTTTGATTACGAGACCCTGCCTCATAGAAGAAGGTGAAAGAGCAATTGTAATAGTTCCTGACATCAATCTTCAACCTTCACATGCACACAGAGCCTTGTGCATAAAAATCTGGAGAGAGAGAGAGAGAGAGAGAGAGAGAGAGAGAGAGAGAGAGAATCAAGTATACACCACAGGCAGGCACAGATGGTAAACAGAAAGAAAAAAAACAGACTCCAATTTATCTTCAAAGAAAAAAACTTCTACAAGTATTTAGAGCCCAGGTCCAGAATTTCATCCAATACCCTTCATTTTATTTTATTTTATTTTATTATAGGTCTTTTGAGGCAGGGTCTCAGCTAGCCTCAAATTCACTATATAACTGAGGATAAACTTGAACTTCTAATCTTCCTCCTCAGTATAAGTGAGCCACCACACCTGGTTTATGCAGTGCTAGAGATCAAACCCAGGGTTCCAAGCATGCTAAGCAATCACTTTAGCGAAGAAGTTACATCCCCAGCCCGACAGACAGACAACGGCTTCTTCCCACTCCCCTCCATGCACTGCCCTGAGCTACATCCAGAGACCCCAAGGTCAAGCAGAAAATTGATAGAAGAACCACAGGATTGCCTACAAACTTTGGTTTTTCTGGTGTAGCCTCCAAGGGTCTACTTCCCACCATTCTTAGAGTTCTCTCTTCCTTTAGACCCTTAACTCCAACCAGCATATATTTGGTGCAGAACCTGGCTGCAAGCTCCATGCATCTCATTCTACCTCCCCAACTGCCCTTATCTAGGCACTACTCCTCTAAGATGCTCACCAAGCCATCAACAAGCACCCATCCTGACTCAGCCCCTGGATGGAGCACCAAAGACCAGGCACAGTCTTACAAAGACCCTCTCTGCTCACAACCACACGTGAGGATTAACCTCGGCAATAGACAATTGGAGTGGCCTGGGCTAATGAAGCCCATTCTCTAGACCTCACAAGCAAGTTGATGGGTCCAACTTCTCTTCTCAAGCTCAACTGTTCAAAGACCCAGTAATCATGATCTGATAGAGACTAGCTAGCTGCCTGTGGACACTTGGGATTATATTTTTATGAGACCTGTGTGCTAGCTCTCCGCCTTCCAAGCAGAAAAACTCCATCTTCCTATCTTGCCTGGCCCTGGTGTCACTTTTAAGCGAGGTTGAACAGACATGCCTGGCGCTTTCTTCAGTCCATTCTGTGGTGCCGATTCTTTGCCCACCCTCCTCCTTAGCTCAGTACAGGTTGGCGCTTGCCTATGTGACCAACCACACCGATGCAACTGAGAGACAGGCACAGAGCCAGGAGCACCGCAGGAGCTCAACAGCCCCGCCCACAGTCCAACACTACCACTCTCGGGCGGGTTCTGCGGGTTAGAATTGTTTTTTTTAGTCTCAGTATCCTTCAGGACAGAAGCCTTGAGAGAAGAAGCCAAACCATGAAAAGATTCTTGGAGTTGTGGAAAGAAGGCTGGATGAGCAAAGCCGACCTTGTCCCCAGAGCCCTGCACGCGGTGCTCAGGGGCCACCTGCTGGCAGTTAGGGGCATATGTAACTTTAGGGGAGGACCTCTTCAAGCCCAGAGCTCCAGTGCATGCACACAGGTGCTACAAACACGTTACACACACACACACACACACACACACACACACACACACACACCACAAATCTTACACCTACAGACATTTATGTGCATATACAAAACTATGTAAGATCATGCATAGTTCATTCATAGTTCATTGATAGATCATGAAGCCCTTAGCTTAAGCATGCAAATACACAGAAATAACACAATGTCCTATACAGATGTGTGTGCATCCACTTACATACCCAAAACACAAGTACACACATACCCAAGTATATATACGTATACCCTGGTCCCTGGTTTAGCCCCTCTCTCTACATGACCTCTTTTGTAAGGTCAACGTTCCCAGATGTGCCCAGGGAAGACAGAAGCCTCAGCTCTCACCCTATCTGGGGAGTCCTATCTGGACCACTCCCCCTATCTTTTACCATCAACCCATCCCTCCCCTCCCTTCCCCCTTAATTCAAAAGGACCAATCATAACCCCAGAAAACATATTTCAATGACTTTTGATTCTAAAGACCAAAACCAAAATCCTAATTTCTGTTTAGAATACGACCTACCTCTCCAGGATCTTTCCAGTTCTTCCCTGGCTGTATTCATCGCTCAATCAGCCACACCTTCTCCCATCTCAGAGGTTTTGAATCTGTACTTTCTTCTATCTAGTCTCTTGTCCGGTCCCTGAAAGGCCTCCTTCCACTCTCTCTCAATGACACTTCTTTTTGGATGCCTTTTTGTGCCTTGACATCTTCTTTGTGGGGAGCTGTCTATCACACAATTGCTATTTATACTATTTAGTGATTTGCCTCTGTCTGCTCTGTCCCTTAAACTCCAAACTCGAAAAGGGCAGGGAAGGACTTTGTCCCTTAATAATGTTTTTATATCAAGTTTCTAAAGATTGTGCATGCTACATTCACTGATGATATTTCAACCAAATCTTACTCCAAACACATCTCCAATTCAACATACTCATGTTCCAGAGAGAGATCGTAAGGCTGGCACATCCTCACACAACACAGGACCAGAAATTAAAGCTAGCATGTGGTCCTCTGATGTATGTTAGTCCCTGTTCTGAATTCAAGCGATCTCATCATTTGATTGTTCCCAGGACTCAGAAGACTTGACTGGACATTTGTCCCTACCTTCACAAACCTGTGTCATCGTCTTCCTGGAGCCAAATTTCACTATCTGATTGTTAAAGGCAGTGTTTGTTTGAAGTCTCTGATGAGTGGATAAATGAAAAAAAATAAAATAAAGAAAAAGACATAGGAATGATACTCATATAGTTTTGTGCATGGAGGGAGAAGCATTTTAATCATGATACTAAAAGAAAGAATAAAAATTGGGAGAAAGTCCGAGTATTAGACTTCCTTGGATCTGTTTAGTTATCCAATATCCAAAGAACAAGTCAGTCTTTGGAGTCCATGGGATAACATTGAGATAGGCAAGCTGCCTTTACAGGAGCCACGACATGACAGGCGTAGGGTGGGAGAAGGTTTCTTAAAAATGGTTGAAGCTTTCAAGACAAAGGCAGCAGAACATTAAGCCTTTTCTTTTTTCTTTTTCTTTCTTTTTTCTTTCTTTCTTTCTTTCTTTCTTTCTTTTTTTTTTGGGGGGGGGGTGTTTTTCGAGACAGGGTTTCTCTGTGTAGCTCTGGCTGTCCTGGAACTCACTCTGTAGACCAGGCTGATCTCAAACTCAGAAATTCACCTGCCTCTGCCTCCTAAGTGCTGGGATTAAAGGCGTGCACCACCATGCCTGGCTTAAAAGCATTTCTTCAGGACCTCAACAGTGTCCAACACTGAGAAGCCTGGAGCGTAGCAGTGGAGGAGCAGTCTGTGCGTTTTGAAAACAATAGCATGCTTATGCATCTCTGCTGCCCTGAAGGCCAGCTGGGCAGGCTACTGGCCACAGGCAGCATCTCAGTAGCCTTCAGTGAGAAGCAGACGTGGAAAAAAAAAGCCCAGGGAGTTCTTGTGTCCACAAACCACTTTGCCCACACCATCCAGAAACCTGGGGACATTTGCCTAGCATTTGGGCAGAGGTGATTAGAGAAAACCCGACTGAAGAGAACTTGCCCGGGTGCTATGAGCCCTGAGGATGCTGGCAGAGCCAAGTGCCCCCTCACGTCCTCCACTGTCTGTGGAATGAGGAGGTTCGCAGAAAGAAAAGTTTCCACAGGGAAGGGAGATGCTAATACTCTAGGTATCTTGTTGAAGAACTTGTACTGAAATTGATCTCAGAAGATCTAAGCTGAGAATCTGGCTCTGGTCTTCTTAGCAGAATTTTCTCATCTGTAAGGTAGGAATAACGGTAAGCCACTATGAGGACAAAATGGACTTCTGCAGGTCGAAGGGACCTAACCTGCAATCCTACACCTATAATTGTCTCTAATAGTATTCGAGTAAGAGCTGGCAGCCCTTTGTGAGTGATCCAGGTTAAGGTATGGTGGGTGGGGGGGTAAAGATGTTTCTCAGTGTCGACTGTAAAACGACAATTAATTATAATACCAACATTAATTATAATGCAATCATCTGATCAGTCCCAGGACTCAGCAGGCCTGACTGGACATTTATTCCTACCTTGGCAGGCCTGTGTCATCGTCTTTCTTGAGCGAAATTTTAACTGTCTGATTGGCAAAAGCAGTGTTTAGCTCTGATTAGTGGATAAATGAAAAGAAGTCAAAACCTGCCGATACACCATCTAGTACAGGGGGTTGGGGGGGGGGGAAACATTCTAATGACAGTGCTAAGGGCAGAAAGAATAAGTAGTATCTATTAGAGTTGTGGGGAGAATTAGATAACACAAATAAAACCTGTGGCAGAGGAGATAGCTCCTTGAGAAAATTCCTTGCCTCACAAGGCTCACAGACTGAGTTCAGATCTCCAGGGCACACATAAAGGCTGGCTTCAGAAGCACAGTGCAGTCCTGGCAGACACAAGAGATTTGCTGGAAGTTCACAGGCCAGCTAGCCTAGAGAACACAACAGTGACCATCAGAGACCAACACTGCAGCTCATCGTCTGACCACCACATGGGCAACACAGACGTCTGTAGCCACTCACACACACAACCCGGAGCCGGGCCAGAGGAAGCAGTCATTAGAAGCTTTACAGTGTCCTCGCTTGATACTATCGTCTTCACTTTATCTATGCGGTAAGAGCCAGTGGGACGAAATGAGAGTGTGAGACTTGGAGACAAGGACTCAAAATCCTGAGTGAAGAAATGAGCCTGCATAATTGTTTCAGGACATGTCCTTGCACCAGTCACTTAACTTTCTTTCCTTCTCTATAGAAGGATGATAAAAACATCTCTCTGGGTGTTACTCAAGGTCACAAGGGTGTTGAAAGGACATCATTATCACACAATTGTTATCAAGAAATGCATGTGTGGGTATGGGTGTGTGTGTGTGTGAGTGAGTGTGTATGTGTATGTGTGCGTATGTATGTGTGTGTGAGCGTGTGTCTTTACTAGAATAGCTTACAGCTAAGAAGGGCTGGGTAGTCCAACAATGCCACCCATTAGAGAGGCTGAGAAGCTGCGCTGCTCAGGTCACCAGGCTAGCTGCATCGGCAGCCCTAACTGGGTGCTAACTAAAGTCCTAGGAGACTCTGTGACAGTTGATGATCTTCAGTCCACGTTGCAATCAGAAGAAGCTGGAGCCCGGCGTGAGCAGCAAAGGATGGAGGGAGGCTCCACTGTCGAGCACTTAGGCGCAGATGTCAACGCAGCCGACAAGCAGCACCCTTTTCCCCCTGGTCTTCGCTATCCACAGTGCTACTTGCTCCAGGGAAAGGCCTGTTCCCCTCAGTTAATCTTTTTTACAAATACCCTCGGCAGACCTGCCCTGAGCTGTGTTCTTTCCTCGATTCCAGATCCAATCCAGTTGACAATCAGAGTTAGCCATCGCAGAGAGCAACCTCCTAGCCTAGGAAAAGGAAAAGCCAGGAGGAGGCTAGCTTCTTCTACTTGGGTTACCCACACAAAGCATCAGATTGGCTAAGCAACCCTAAGCAACCGCCAGTAACAGGAAGACCAGAGGCCTGGATCAAAGTGTTGTAACAAAAGTTGGTCTCTGGTGACATCCCCTTGGCTCAAGGATGGGACAGCAGCTGATCACTGTGTCCTCTCCTGGCTTTTGTGTGCACATTGGGAGTGCCGCAGTTATATTCATTCCTCTTGTTAAGGAACATGACCATGAAGTTAAAACCCCATCNTTAGATAACACAAATAAAACCTGTGGCAGGGGAGATAGCTCCTTGAGAAAACTCCTTGCCTCACAAGGCTCACAGACTGAGTTCAGATCTCCAGGGCACACATAAAGGCTGGCTTCAGAAGCACAGTGCAGTCCTGGCAGACACAAGAGATTTGCTGGAAGTTCACAGGCCAGCTAGCCTAGAGAACACAACAGTGACCGTCAGAGACCAACACTGCAGCTCATCGTCTGACCACCACATGGGCAACACAGGCGTCTGTAGCCACTCACACACACAACCCGGAGCCGGGCCAGAGGAAGCATTCATTAGAAGCTTTACAGTGTCCTCGCTTGATACTATCGTCTTCACTTTATCTATGCGGTAAGAGCCAGTGGGACGCAATGAGAGTGTGAGACTTGGAGACAAGGACTCAAAATCCTGAGTGAAAAAATGAGCCTGCATAATTGTTTCAGGACATGTCCTTGCACCAGTCACTTAACTTTCTTTCCTTCTCTATAGAAGGATGATAAAAACATCTCTCTGGGTGTTACTCAAGGTCACAAGGGTGTTGAAAGGACATCATTATCACACAATTGTTACCAAGAAATGCATGTGTGGGTATGGGTGTGTGTGTGTGTGTGTGTGTGAGTGAGTGTGTATGTGTATGTGTGCGTATGTATGTGTGTGTGAGCGTGTGTCTTTACTAGAATAGCTTACAGCTAAGAAGGGCTGGGTAGTCCAACAATGCCACCCATTAGAGAGGCTGAGAAGCTGCGCTGCTCAGGTCACCAGGCTAGCTGCGTCAGCAGCCCTAACTGGGTGCTAACTAAAGTCCTAGGAGACTCTGTGACAGTTGATGATCTTCAGTCCACGTTGCAATCAGAAGAAGCTGGAGCCCGGCGTGAGCAGCAAAGGATGGAGGGAGGCTCCATTGTCGAGCACTTAGGCGCAGATGTCAACGCAGCCGACAAGCAGCACCCTTTTCCCCCTGGTCTTCGCTATCCACAGTGCTACTTGCTCCAGGGAAAGGCCTGTTCCCCTCAGCTAATCTTTCTTACAAATACCCTCGGCAGACCTGCCCTGAGCTGTGTTCTTTCCTCGATTCCAGATCCAATCCAGTTGACAATCAGAGTTAGCCATCGCAGAGAGCAACCTCCTAGCCTAGGAAAAGGAAAAGCCAGGAGGAGGCTAGCTTCTTCTACTTGGGTTACCGACACAAAGCATCTGATTGGCTAAGCAACCCTAAGCAGCCGCCAGTAACAGGAAGACCAGAGGCCTGGATCAAAGTGTTGTAACAAAAGTTGGTCTCTGGTGACATCCCCTTGGCTCAAGGATGGGACAGCAGCTGATCACTGTGTCCTCTCCTGGCTTTTGTGTGCACATTGGGAGTGCCGCAGTTATATTCATTCCTCTTGTTAAGGAACATGACCATGAAGTTAAAACCCCATCTTGACCTCCCTCAATCTTAATTCCCTGCACCGCACATTGCTCCACTGCAAACAGGGGCTTCAACAGAGGCAGAGGGCAGGGCCGATTCAATTCATAATACAGACCATGTATTATGCATTAAATCCGGAGTAAAGAGGTACAGCTTCACTCTAGCAAGGAATGCTCTGAAAAGCAAGACCACTTTCTTCAGTGGGCCCTGAGGCTTCCCTTGGTGATAGTCCTAGAGCAGGAAGCACTGAGAGAAAGCGTTGGTGGGATGCTTCCCATACCTTCTGTCCCCTTCATAAGTCGACCTCACATTCAGTCTGTGTCTGGCCACCATGTTCTCCTTTATTTCATTTCTAAAGTGGTTGGTTTCTCCATGGAGAAGCAAGCAAAATATATATATTTTCATATATATAAAGTGAAGTTTTAGAAAAACCTCTAAAGAATCTGAGGTCCCTTCAAATCACGTGAAGGGGAATACTCTCAAATAAATATTTGAGTCGACTCAGGTTTTAAACAGCAGAGATGGAGGGAGGCATTTTATTGCAAAATTATTAAAAAGCTTTTTATCCCCAACTGAACAGAAACACAGATCAAATCCAAATGGCAGGAATGCGAACTGGGTTTGGGAGAATACAGTGAGAGTGTCTGGGGTAACTGCTCTGGAAGTTGAAGAGCTTCGGCGTGTTAAATTAAGTCCTCTGGCACCTTTTAAAAATCTAAGAAAATCAGCTGCATGTTTCTTTAACAGGCTCAAGTTTTCGTGAAAATAAACAAAACTTTTTAAAAACTGTCCTGGCTTTGAAACTAAATACCTGTTCACAAACTATTTCTGCAATACCCACTGCCCTTGAATGCTTACAGTTTATTCATTTGATAAATATTTATTCCACTATTACTATGTGCCAAGACAGAACATCAGATCCTGGTGATGTCATGAAAACAGACATTGCCTCGCCAAAAGTCAGATCAACCATTGGCACTGGAACCTAAATGCCTGGAGCAGGAACCCAGAAAGTAGCCTGATACCCAAGCAGGTACTGGGTTAGGAACTTAGGTCAGGGACCACTGTGAGCTGATGATGTCACAGGGAGTGAGATTGCAGTGGCCTACATCTCTGACTAACAAGGAGTTTAATACTGCTTTGAGTCTGCCCACTTGGGAGGAAAGGAGATGCCTGTCGCTGCATTATGCTTCCTGCCTCTGTTAGGATGGATGTGAGGTAGAAATGACAGAGAGACATCCATGGAAGCTGACCAAGAGAAAAGTAAACCAGAAAGTGAGAACTGGGTTGACTGAAGCCCATTGGTGACAGCGGAGTGGACACGGCCTCTTTGTACACAAGCATTTTAAAACTCTTGAACCAAACATAAACCACAAGGTCCCGGGACCCAGCCAATTTGGAATGTTGCCTTCTGACTTTCAGGAACCATGTATTGTCTCATACAAGAATTATTCTGGGCTTTTGTCAGGATGCTTGCTATCTTGACTGTGGGAGAAAACCAACAAGAAGGGGAAAGGATAAAAATTCGTGTGAGTGTGTGTGTGTGTGTGTGTGTGTGTGTGTGTGTGTGTGTGTGTGACACATGCGTGCACACCTGAGTGTATATATCTGCATGGCATGTGTCTAGGAACCCACAAAGGCCAATAGAGGGTGTTGCGTCCACTGCAACTAGAGATGCAGGCAGTAGTGAGCAGCCAAGGTGTGTGCTGAGAACCGAACCTGTGTCCCAAGGTGTGTGCTGAGAACCAAACCTGTGTCCCAAGGTGTGTGCTGAGAACCAAACCTGTGTCGTCTACAAGAGAAGAGAGTGCTCCTAACTGCTAAGTCATCTCTCCAGCCCCTGGTAAGAATTTCCCTGAGTGTTACTCCTTCTGGAAACATACAACTTAAATGATATATATGTTTAAGGGGAGACGCTGAGGAGGATGAAGACAAAGCTAGCCCAAAGACTAGATAGGCCTGTTTATGTCCGATGTATCTGCTCTATTTAAAAAACAAACAAACAAACAAACAAAAAACTCAGAGAATTTTTATGATAGAAACTCTGTGGCCTCTATGGTAGATGCTTTTGAGCCTACTCTGTATCAGGTGGCCCTCACCTCAGCTGATGAGGTGACTGTTCCTATGCTGCATAACGGGACTCTTTAGTAAGTTGCCCAGTTCTTGGCTTTAAGGAACGGAGAAGAAAGATGATGTCTAAGCTCAAACAAAACAAAATAACCATAGGTTAAAGATTTTTATGTGACTTACACTCTGTGTGTGTGTGTGTGTGTGTGTGTGTGTGTGTGTGTGTGTGTGTGTGTTTGTGCATGAGCATACATAGTGATGGTTGTTTTCACCAATGTGCCAGTTCCCAAAGTAGAAGAGACCCAGAAGCCGACTTCAGCAGGACCCCGTCCTCCTCCTCTGCTGCCTGAACGTCTCCTGTAATAAATACCCCTATGAGTTTTCACCCCCAAGCACCTTCAAGTCCTCAACAGATAAGGAATTCATCTAGAACGTCAATGCCTGGCATTCACTGAGCAGACACTAACAGACAGCACTGTGCCAAACTCTCCTCCTGCACTGCATGGTCTGTTACATCCCCATTTTACAGATGAAGCACGCATGGCCTGGAGAGATCCAGGGACATGCATGAAGCCACACAGCCAGCTGGGAGCAGAACCAACAGCCCCCAGCTCTAGGTGGAAGGGTATAACCTCTGCTGGCCGCCCAGACACTAGCTGCTTTTGAGCCTGCTCTGCATCCAGTGGTACTGACCCTCTCCCCTGCTGCTGAACCGGCTGCTCCTGTGCTGGGTAATGGGACTCTTTAGCAAGTTGCCACATCTGCTGAGCCCTAAGTGGCCTCTGTGGAGATCCTACTCATTCATGCTGTGTCTCCTGCTGGAGCTTCACAAAATAGGAAAGCACTTGACTGGATAAAGCGCCTCGGGTGTCAGAACACAGCAACAGATTCCCCTTTTTTTTCTTTGCTCCAGATCCAAGTACCTGGGCTCCACAGAAGCACATACACTACAGAGCTGGAGGCAGGTGGCTCCCAGGGCCAATCTTCAGACTTGGCTAACCCAGCAGAGCCAGAGTCGCCTGGGGTGTTGGGGAAATCCTAGCTCCTTTGGCAGAACACAAATCGGTAGATGTAAGCCCAGGAGTCCATGTTTTTTACAAGTTACCATGGGATTCCATTCGGACGAAAAGAAACCTGTCGTTATAAAGAAAGAAAATCCTAGCTCACAGAGAGCCATTTCTATCTCAAATTCACAGGGCTCAATTCCAGCTGGCTCCATTTGGACACACTCCCTTCAGTCCTGATGTTTCTAAGTCAAAAAGAAAAAAAAAGAAAAAGTGTCTTGAGACAGCCAGTTATTAGTCAAAGGCAAGGACAAGAATACATAATCCATATGACAAGAGATGCTATTAATCAGTAATACACATGGGGAAATGTTTAATCCCAATATCTATTAAAAATGCAATCAAAACAAGGCAGAGCATTTTATAGCCATCAAATTTAAGACCAGCAATGCCCAACTTTAGGGAGGTTATAACGCAGTTGGTTCATTTGCACACTGCTTGTAACCATTTAAACTGATAGAATATTTTGCAAAACAATTCAGCACTGTAAATCAAGGGCATTGGATGGGGTCTTATAAAAGTGTCTGTCTGCTCTATGGCAAGGGCTATGCATGTGACAGAGTTCTGAGGTACAAATAAGTCTTGCTTGTTGCCTTTCAAAGACACAAGGTACGTGAGAGTCACGATTCAATGATAAAGGTAAGTGGTAATGATGCATATCGTTGATATCATTGAGGAGGGCTTCTCAGCTCTGCCTGGAAATTCACAAAAGGTGTTCCTGGGAAGGCTGAAACTCCATCTAAATCTGATGGAATGGCAGTTCTACTTGTGAAGAAGTTTGGGGCAAGCACTATAGGCAGAGCAAATGGCCTGAGGAGACACTTAGAAGCTTGCAGGCATTTACAGTATGCATGACACCAGAGGTAAGTTCATGGCCACGGGCACTAGAGGGCAGTGGATCAGGGCCATAGAGGCTCACCTGTGATCTGCTAAGGGTCCTATAAGTGATACGGAGGGAGTTGCAAAGATGACTCAGTGGTTAAGAGCACTGACTGCTCTGCTCTTCCAGAGCTTCAGAGTCCCAGCAACCACATGGTGGCTCATAGCCATCTGGAATGGGATCCAAGGCCCTCTTCTGGTATGTCTGAAGACAGCTACAGTGTACTCATGTACGTGAAATAAATAAATAATTCTTTAAAAAAAAATAAGTTATAAGGAATCAATGGTATCCTTTAGGTAAAAGAATTTTATGCAAAGAACAAGTGTGAGTGAGTCTTAGAACTTTGTGGCTGTTATGCAGATGACATCAAAAGGACAAGAGCAGAGAGGTTAGCCAGGAATGTGGCCACAATCCAAGCAAGGGGGAAAGGGAAGGCCTTACAAGGTAATGAAAATGGGCAGTGGAATAGAAGCCCTCAGTAGAAAGGCGGAAGGTGTAAGCAGTCACTTTCTGAGGCCAGCAGAGGCCAAGATTTAAATCAGAGCGAAGGATGTTAAAGGCATGGGGTTTTTTTTCTATCATAGTCTCGAAGTCCATGGAAGCAAGCAAGAGTGTGCCACTAGAGAAGCTGGGTTGCAAACCAACCTTGACGGAGGCCTGAGCTAGTCTTTGGCAAGCACTGATACTGACAGACTCCTTCAGAGTCATCCCACATTGAAGAGACAGAGGGTCTGTACATTACTCTATCAGCATAGAGATGTCCCGGGTGAGGGAGATCCAAGCTTTGCGAGGGAACTATATTAGATGCTTTTCTTTTGCTGAGATTAAACACCGTGCTCAAAGGTAATTTAAAAAAGAGAAAGTTTGTTTTGTTTATGATTCCAGGAGCATTAGAGTCTGTATTGGCAGACAAGAGGCATGGCACAAATGACAGTCACCGTGGCAGTCACAAGAAACTGAGCACTCACATCTTGGCCCACAAATGTGTAGCACAGAGACGGAGACAGAGACAGAGAGACAGAGACAAACAGAAACAGAGACAACAAGAGAGAGATCTGGAAGTGGTGGAGAAATTTTAGCTCTGAAAGCCCATCCTAGTGACTTACTTCCTCCAGCAAGACGACGCTTCCTAAACAGCTCCATCAGCTAGAGACCAAGTTTACAAGTATAGCAGCCTGTGTCAGACATTTTCATTCAAACCGCTAAAGCAACTATCCCATCTTCAATGAACACATTCTCTGCAGAGCTATCTGCGAGCAGCTCCCTGAACAGCTGAGGATCTCACACTCCTTTCTCTGAACGTATTTGGGTGGTCACTGTCATGTCTGCCACACAACTATCCCACCTTCAGTCCGATTTAAGGGAGCCAAGGTCAGGCTCCCCGGGGGGGGGGGGGAATCAGAAATAGAGCAAGAGACCAGTGCAAAAATAGAATATTTAATGAGGAAACTATGAGCATTGAGGAGGCGAGTCTTTCCTAGAGTCTATTGGTACCAGAACTAGTGCTACAAAGTGCTTTCAGACCCACTGGAGTATATTGAAGCTATGACAGACACGGAGCCAGGCCAGTCCCTGGTAGCAATCACTGACCAAGTAGTGAACAAGTACTTGATTATACCATATCCATCATAGCCCCAAACCTGGAAGTAGACCCAGGCATTGTGACACACATAATAACCCTAGCCTGGGCAAGATACAACAACATCTAACAAACAAACAAACAAAACTGAAACCAGCCTACATTATTAGGGAGTCATTGAGTAAATCAGTAGCTTTCTACATAAGAGAAATTTTCTTTAGCCATTAAAATAAAGAGCGAAGCATCATTACATTGAGCAAAGACAAGCACAAACAAAATTTCCACCCCATCAACAAGTTCTGCATCTGGACATTGGCATCAAATGCAGGGAAGAACACCACTGTTGTTGTGATGGAGGGAGCGTGGGTGGTTTTAATTCTGTTACCATAGTTCTCTCCAGTCTGGCCATCTCCCTCCGGAGGAAGATATGACAGGCTCCTGTTGGTGTGTGGCTGGCAGATGCTGAGTTCCATTTTGCACTCACAGTGACAGCTGTGTGCAGCCCACACCACAGGCAGACCTCCAACCTGCTCAGAGATGGCTCAGGGGCAGCCATTAGCTGTGCCTGTGAACAGGGGTTCAGGAGTTGGTGACGAGGAAATATTTTGATGAGAGACACAAAGACACGTCTTCATGATTCTCATGTACGACAGCTAGTAAGTGGGACGGAAAAGGAGAATTTAGACTGCACTTTAATAACAACTGATGAAATGCAGCCCACAGGATTGTAGCAGACAACTAGATACCATCTCCAGAGTGATGCAGATGTTTCAGGAGTTGAAGAAACTGATGAGGAGATGTTCTAGCTGGTGATTAGAATAGCCGGAACCTGGGGTTGGGGATGTAGCTCAGTGATACAGTACTTGCCTAGCATGTGCGATGGCCTGAGTTCAAGGCCTAGAAGGAAGTGCTCAAAACTTAAAGATGGTCAGTTATATCCAAATGCTATCAGCTTCTACAGGATCTAGGGTTGCCCACAGAGAATGGTCATTCAAGAGCACCTATAGAGATTCTGTGGTTTTTTTTTTTTTAAACAGTCTCATTTACCCAAAACTGCCTGATTCCCTATCTAGCTGGACTTCCCTATATCCCTTGGAGTTTTGATCCTCCTACCTCTACCTCTTGAGTGCTTGTCTTATAGGTTTGGGCCACTAGGCCATCTTTATGCAGTGCTGGAAATTGAATTCAGGTCTTTGTACATATTACACCAGCACTCTTCCTCTGAGCTACTTTCCCAGCCCCGGTGCCTTCTTGCTGTGGCCAACTAATTCTCTTTTGAGCTATAAAAGCCCCCAAAGTTTCCAAGCCTTGCATTGCTCAAGAAACCACAAGCTTCCTCCTCTTCCTGGTGCTCAGAAGAGCTCCGATAGATGGCAGAAAAACAATTTAAGGTTAACCAGTGGCTTTTACTTTGACAATACTTTTTTGCCCTAAAAGTATTTTGTACTTTTTAATACCAGTTTTAACATCATAGCTAGTGATATTTGAACAAGGGCTAACAATGAATTTCCATTACAAATTTTCAAGTGGCCTTATACCCCCATTTAATACATCTTTAATATACCAAGTTACTTTGAATCTGACTACAATTCCCAGGGCATTCTTTTATACCTCTGCTGAAGTTATTCTCCAACTATGTGTGAACTGAGCTGTGTACCAGTAACTAGGCATTGAAGATTCAGAAATAAACTAATCCTGGAATAAGGGTGAAGTGGGGGTGGGGGGAACCTGAAATTCACAAACTAAGAAGCAAGCGAGGTAAGGGGGCGTTAAACAGCATACACCATGGGCTTCCAAAATCCTCCCAAGGGAGACATCATCTCACTGGAGAGGAAGGGACACAGCTCCTGACGGCAGAGCTGGTAGAGGAGTGACAGTAACTGCTGTTGGGAGGCAGTGATGGAAACGTGAGGATGAGCGTGGGTTGCAGTGTAGGAGAGAAACCTGCAGAAGGGAGACGGAGACGTGTCCAGACAGTGAAAGACGCTGCCTGCCAAGCGCACAAGTTCAGATTTCAGCCTCAAAGCTATGGGGAGAGCTGGGGTTGAAAGCAAGAACATGGCGGACCTTTTGCTTTATATTTCATCTTCTTGGGGCTGTGAGAGTGGGGAGCACAGGAAGGAGAGATACATAGGGGAAGTTATAACTGTTCATTGTCATGTAGCCTGCCTCGTGCCGTGTGTTCATCATGGCTATGGTTCTCACCATTCACCTTACTGGAAGACAGCCCACCAGCACAAGAAAATGGTTCTGAAAGGGTCCATGGCATAGCAGAGCCCAGGGCTGAAGTGTCAAGTTCCAGGTAAGAACAACTACTCCTCTGCTGTCCAGTGTAAAAGTCACTTATCACTCTTGTCCCTTGATTGATTTCCTAAAAATAAGAGGCACCCGCCACTCAGGGTATAATGAAGATTCTGGAAAATACCTGAAAAACCACGAAGTTCTACGAACGTGAGAACCCAGCTGTCTCTGTGGCTCCCCTGAGAGAGATGGGGGTTACCATTTCTGCCTATGTTAATTTCATAGTGGGTGCAAGCCCAGTTTTAGACTATATTTTTCTACTGTGGTAAGAAAGTCACAATAATATGTTCTTAGACAAAACTGTATACTACTACTTATTTAAAAAAAAAAAAAAGTCTCTGCATTCACAGAACTACACTCTGCCACCAGAGGGAGCTCACCCGTTAGCATAGAAGTGGAGACCACCCAGCCTGTGGAAGAGGAGTTAGATGGTGTGTAACAGAAGGGAGCAAACTGGAAAGTAGGAGGCAGAGGTGTGTGTGTGTGTGTGTGTGTGTGTGTGTGTGTGTGTGTGTGTGTGTGTGTGTGGTGTCTGTGTGTGTGTAGTGTCTGTGTGTGTGTCTATGTGTGTGTGTGTCTATGTGTGTGTGTTTGTGTGTTCATGTGTGTGTGTGCTCTCTGTGTGTATGTGTGTGTGCGTGTGCCTCTGTGTGCTATGCGTGTCTGTGTAGTATCTATGTGGGCCTCTATGTGTGTCTGAGCTTTAATTGGTGTTCTGAGACAGGACCTCACTGGATAACTCTATCTGGCCTGGAACTATCTAAATTTACCAAACTGGCTACTCTATGCAGAGAAGGTTGACCTTGAACTTGTTCTACACATTGTGCCTCTGTCTCCTGAGTGCTGGGACTACAAGCATGCACCTCTATACACAGCCCCTAATCATCATTATTGGTCTGAGGGCAGAGCTCCACAGTCACACAGAGCTCAGCTCCCAGCACCACCGTTTCCCAGTCCATGAACTGCACGAGTGGTCCCATGTCAGCCTGTGTTCTTCATCAGTAAAATGGGGAACACTTGGTCTATTCTACATGGTAATGATGACATAAAATATTAAATAGGAAGTGTCTGTGAATGCCTAACACAATCTAGGAATTCCCAACACTCCAGAGCACTTCTCTTTTCTTCATTTGTTACAAAGATCGATGACTGAGAAATGCATTTAAGTGAAACTGAGGAACAAAGATGAGAAAATTGAGCCAAGGGAGGCACAGAGCGCCTGTGAACCCCTTGACGCTGGTCGTGTACATTGTTCACCCTTGCATCTGCTGAGTGAAGGCATCCATATATGTGCATGTGTCTTTATAAGTCCCATGGCTTACTTAGTGAGGTCATCGCAAACAGATGGGCAGCGAAGAACAACTGCAGAGTGCAGCAGGCTTTGGGCTGAGACTGGGGCTCTCTCCTTCTGCTGGATCCATTCCCCTCAATTTAGGAGTCAGTACCCTGAGGCCGGGACAGAAATGCTATTTCATTGAGTTCATGTCACCCCATCTTTTACTTCCAAAATCTCCCTTTCAGTTTGGCCTCATGTTTCCAAAGAGCCACCTCCGCCTGGCATTCTAGCAAGTGGCCCTGAGAAGGGTTATAACCAGACTATGTCAGTAGAGCTGGCAAAGAGGGGACTTTGGGTCAAACACTGTGGTTCTCTTGACCAAATTCCAAACACCAGATGAAATGATTTGTTCTTCTCTGTAATAACTGTTTCATGAAGCCAACTGGGTCCACTGGACCTTCTGATTTCTCTTAAGCAAAGTCCAAAGGTGAAGGCAGTTTGCATTTATTAAGCACCATTGTGTGCCAGGCATTGTGCTTAGCATGTTAGTAACTCACACAATGTTCACACTGCTGTAAGGGAGAGATGAATGTCTCTTCTTCTCTGAAGAGACAACTGGGGCTCAGAGAAGCCAAGCAATATCTTAGGTCTCACACACACAGCCAAGAGAGCACAGTCTAGAATTCTTACTCAAATCAAAGTTTGAGTTTTTCCAACAAATACACTAACTATAATAAAAAGCTGAGTGGTGGTGGTGGTGTACATCTGTAATCACAGCACTTGGGTAGAGGCAGGTGGATCTCTGAGTTAGAGACCTGCCTGGTCTATAGAGTGAGATCCAGGACAGGCAAACGTTGTCTTGAAAAACTAAAATAATAATATTGGTGATGATGATAATATAAATAAATAAATAAACAAACAAACAATCAAATAGCTTGTCTTTGCCTACTGTGGCTCCTCTTCAGGGTTCTGCCACCTCAATTTCCCAATCTGCTCTGTGTTCTCTGTGTTATAAACCATTCTCATTTACTCCATCCTCGAAGGGACTACTCAATTCATTCTGTAGCAATATCCAACAAAAGATCAGATTCCCTGGTTACAAACAGAGAAACTTAACTAAGGTTATTCTGTTGTCAAGTAAGGGTTCTGGGCATAGAAAGCCCACTCTTACCCATAGAGAAATGGCCTCTAGATTGAGCTGGAAGAGCAACATGGGGTTCCAGCTGCCAGAGGACAGAGTGGAGAAGCCCAGCCTGAGAAAGACTAGAACCCCATCCTTGATGCTCTACACAGTTCTCACCTCAGTCTTCATTGAACTGTTCTTCAGTTAACAACTTCATCAATACCTCCACTTCCATGCCACAATTCAGGTTCAGATCCCTGCACAGGTCAGCCACCTGCCCCCATAGTCTTTAATAGTTCCAACCCTGCTCAAAAGGCTAAGTGTGGTCTCTTATAAAACTCAAGAAGCCTCTTAACTGTGAGCCCCTAAACACACACAAAAAGTTACATACTTCCGGTATACAGGGACACCGAGTAATTGTTCTCATTCCCAAAAGGAAGGATCGGGGCATAAGAAAGAATAGTTGGACCAAAGCATGATGGAGACCCAGCAGGGGAATCATGTTCCATGTCAGGGGGAGGGGCTTGTCATTTATCTAGGTTCAAGAGAGCCTCAAATAGGCATACTTCTCCAACTCTGGTTGCTAAAGCATACTTAGACTCTCCAGCTATCTCATGCCTGTGCCATGGTCCCATGATCCTGGCATCTTAAACATCTTGGAGTCTACATTTCAACTTAGGAATCACCTTTGCAGCTCCACACAACGGCCTCTTGCTTCTTATTGCCTGATGTCTCTCAGTGATTGCCTGATGTCTCTCAGTGATTCTCTGGAATCATGAAACAAGACTCTGTGATCTCCGTAATCTTGCATTCCTCATGCCTGCAAAGCTAGTTATCAAGTGGACAACTTCCAACTTCTGCAGTCAGCTTCAAATGGGGGCTGTCCCCCCTTAACCATAACGGTCTAACAACGAATGCTAGCACTCGGTACATTTTCTTCATTGTTCATTCCAGACCCTGCCCATGGAATGATACCATCCGCCTAAGTGAAGATAAGCCTTCCCATGTGAATTAGTCTAATTTATATGATCTCTCATGAGCAAGTCAAGATGCTAACCTGATCGAGATACCTCACAGATGTGCCCGAAGCCTTGTGTTCTAGTTGATTCTAGATCCTGTCAAGTTGATCATTACAGTGAATTCAGTGCAAGCCTTGGCAACATAGCAAGAATCTGGAGGGTAAGTACCGCTCTCTTTTCTATCCCAGGCTAGCCTCATAATTTTACTCACACCAACCACTACTTACTGCTGAGAGGCATAATTTAGTGCTGTGTCTACTGCTAACACTGTTGCATTTAGCAGAAAGCAAGGACTCCCTTGCAGGTAGGCATGACCTTGTGACCATGGTCACATAGGTGATGGCTATGTCATATAAGAGAAAGCAAAGTATGCTTACTAATTCTGGAATAAGCCAGCAGAAAGAAACTCCTAATCTCTGTTATTTGTTATTCTTTCTTGGGGCTAAGAGAATGCACAAGTTGGTAGGAGCCAACTTTGACCCAGAAAGATGAGGATGGTACCCCTGAGGAATGCAGGATCCTGAAGGTGTATGGAGCTATCCCCGAGTTTCCTTGTGAGTTTCCCTACAGATAAGGATTTTAGTGGGGTTTAAGGATGGTGGATGCAGGATACAATGGAGGCATCTAAAGAAGCAAAAGAGAGAAGGGAAAGAAAGCAGTTAGGTGTGGTTAGCAAGCCAGTGTTCACAGTGAGCAGCTGCAGAGAAGCCACGATAACCACACCAGGAGAGTAGAGAAAGTGACTAGGAGATATCTTACCTGAGGACCAGGAGAGCTAGAGGGTTTATATGCCAATGCTCATTCAGGTGTATATGTCAATTCTCATCCAGTTTAGTTAAGGGAAATTGAAGAAAGGAACACTCTTTCCCTGGCTCATTAGGTTTACCTTATACATAAGAAAAAGTGTTCTTGGGAGAAGCCTCAGACAGGTACAGACACGAAAATGAATCTTTGGATCCAGACCTGTATCTACCCACCTCTCCATCCTTCACATAACTTGAACTTTTGTGAAAGAGAACTAAACCTCCTGTTTCCTTCATCACCATGGATGGGTGGGTCTCTCTTACTGTACACGCCTGCCTGCTTTATAAGATGCTACACGACTACCTGCTTCCAAAGCACATCTCTGTCACTTATCAGTGACAAGGGACTGAGCCTTCCGAAGATCCGGTGGCTTTCTCTGGAAAATGGATATACTATTGATGCTTCCTCCCAGGGCTGAAATGATTTTGTTGTTAACAACTTTTTGTTACTGTTGTTGGTTGGTTTGGTTTGGTTTGGTTTAGTTTGGTTTGGTTTGGTTTGGTTTGGTTTGGATTTGAGACACCATCTTACTGTGTAGCCAATGCTGGCCTTGAACTCATTCTGTAGTCCAGGGTGTCTTCAAACTCACAATAGTTTTGCTTCAGCCTCCAAGCACACATCAGCACATCTATCCATGTAGAACACCCGGCCAAGAGCGAGGCACTGTTGCTCTTTCTCCCTTTTCAAGAACTGCTCTTTCATGTGCCCTGGGAGTTCCGTAGTCTTCAGAACCTGCCCTTCCAAAAGAAAGGAAGCCCCAGAGCCATGACCAACAAAAAGTGTCTTTAACACAGGCTCAGTTTGTCATGGTGCTACACCTGGTATAAAGACGTTAGGAACTGATGCTCACAGATCAAGCCCAGGACCCAGCAGCCAACACAGGAAGGATATGAGAGGAAATGAAATAGACTAGGGGAAGTCCCAACAGGAAGGAGGAGGTATCAACCCTGATGGGTCTTTCTACAGAGGTTTCTCAGGGTCCAGGCAGAGGCAGGGAGCCAGTACATATTTGAAAAACCAGCAGGCAGCCCTGGCTATTGCTTGACACCATCACCTGATCTTTCTTACCTGATGGTATAACAGAAAGCACCCTCTTGCCCTCCAGCACGGACGTTTAAAGCTCTAGACTGCTCAGCTTTTCCTTTCAGCAGCAGGGAAGCCACCCGGCCTCCCTTTGAAGGACCAGGTCAATAGAAAGGATGAATCATTAACACTTGTGATACAGTGCCCAGGGTAAATATTTGTTGATTCATGATAGATAACAAGGGCTGAGTCATGAAGACTCCTTGAAAGGAAACAAGGAAGGATGCTATTTTACTATTCTGTGTGTAAGTGGTTGCTGAGCCTCATTATCCATTCAGCTTCTGTGGGCACTCAGCCAGGCCAAGTTGCATGCTAGCTCAGGGTCCTAGAGAGAAGGAGACAAGCCCTCAGTAGTTTGGCAAATGTCTGGCTAGGGAAGCAACCAACCAACATTCAGTAATGTCTAATCACTAGCAACAATGAGCAGCTTCTACCTACCCTACTCCCCGGAAGTTAACCTAGGGCCAGCATCGTTTTTTAAAATCACCTTGATTCTTGGTTTGTCTGACAAACAATGGCACAGAGTTTGCCTGCTGGCCTTGCCAGCTTCCCATGATGCTATCATCTTACAGTAGGCTAGCACCTTTGTTCAAATGGATGCATCAAGTTTGATGTGCTCTAAGATCTTTCTCTCCTCCCGGATACCTTTCAAGGTAGCACATCACTCCCGCTTGTGACAACTCTTCAGATTCTCCTGGTGAATGTCCTTGACAGTTTTGAAGAGTACTCCTGCATAGGGTGCCCCTCTGCTGGAATCTGCCTCAAGTCTTCCTCGAAATCGTCCTGGGGTTTGAGTACTATTTTCTCACACAGTTTGAAAGGCATATAGTGTCCAGCATGATATACGACTGTTGATAGTGACATTATTCACCTAGCTGAGGTTGTTTGTGGTCACGGTTTTCTCTACTGTAAGGTTTCTCTTGTCCTATCCAACTGCAAACCATCTCTGCTCTAAGTCACAGTGTATAGTTCACATCTAAATAGTAAAGTTATGTTGCCATCCCCCTGACCAGGACAGAATATGTACATTGCTTGCAGTTTGCAGCGAAATGTATATTTTCTTTCCACTTATTTATCAGATCATATTGTACATTTCCATAAACCAAGAGCTTTTGCTTTCTACTTCAGGCTATAATCTAGCACTAGTTTATTCTGTTTGAATAATTATTCAAGTTTGAGCCATTGGATTGACTGGTGTCTCTTTGATATATCTTATCAATTTGGTTGTTCGTTTGTTTAATTCATGTATTTTATATGCATGTATCTATGTATGTATGATTGTGTGTATGTCACAACATGTTTATGGAGGCCAGAGGACAACTTGTGGGTTCGGGGGAGTTGGGCTCAGCTTATCAGGCTCTGTGACAGGTACATTCCCTTTTACTGAGCCATCTTGGCAACCATATTATTTGTGTGTGAGAACTTCAACGCTTCCCTCCTTCCCGGAACTATGAGATGCCACAGCTCATCTTCCATCACCCTTTATTTACTCTAGTTCTAGAATGAACTCTTTATCCCAGGAGCTCCAGCTAGCTGGGAAACAAAAGCTTTCAGAAACCAAGACTGGAGTGCTGGATGAGGGCCTGGATTTTATTTAATTCCTCGTTTGAAAGAAAAATAATTTGAAAAGTTGCAATGTAGCACAAAGAAAATCCATTTGTTCTTTATTCGGGCTCATGTTGCCATTTTGTGCCATTTCCTGTATCCTTTACTCTCTCTTTCTCTGTATATAATTTTTATAAACCATCTGAAACATTAGGACCCTTTACCTCTAAATGCTCCGGTGTGCATTCACTAAGAGGAGCTAGGGCACGCTCCTGTGTACTCTCAGTAACTGGTTTCTGCCAGTCTAGCACAGATCTAATTCTTTATTTCAATCTACTGTCTGTTTTCCAATTTTACTGATGGATTCAAACATTCTTTATAGAGCTTTCTTTACTCCCATTCAAATTGCAGCCTAAGCTTGTAGCCTTAGCACTTAGCTACCACACCCCCTTAGGCTCGCCTCTCCTAGGAGAGGTCCTCACTCAGCCTTGCTTTGCATTTTATGATATGCACAGTTTTTTTAAAGAGTATCATCCACTTCCTTTGATAAAAAAGTTTCTCTCTTGGCCTGTTCTGCTTACTGAGTTGAGAGCATTTTAAGGGCATAGTCCTTGGGCTGTACTTCCATCTAATACCAACTACAAACTCAAGGCTTCTCTAAACTTTTAGAAGTTTTAATGATTTTCAAGAAGAACTCGCTGAACTCACTGGAAGATATCAGACTCAGTTACAATTTATTATAAGAAGCACCCAGACTACTGGGCAGTGGCGGTGCACACCTTTAATCCCAGCATTTGAGAGGCAGAGACAGACGGATTTCTGAGTTCAAGGCCAGCCTCATCTACAAAGTGAGTTCCAGGACAGCCAGGGCTATACAGAGAAACCCTGTCTCAGAAGAAGAAGAAGAAGAAGAAGAAGAAGAAGAAGAAGAAGAAGAAGAAGAAGAAGAAGAAGAAGAAGAAGAAGAAGAAGAGGAGGAGGAGGAGGAGGAGGAGGAGGAGGAAGAGGAAGAAGAAGAAGCACACAGACTAAAGTCAGCTGCTGCGTACATGAGAGACTGAAGACTTGACATCTCTGTGGGCCTCTTGCCCTGGCGTCAGCTTGCTTTGCCACCTGGAAGTTTGTGTGTCACACAGTGTTGAATGAGAGACCCTCACTTAAGTCTCAGGGTTCAGCTTGCTTTGGTCTCCACTGCTCAGAAATGACTGACTGATTGTGCCTATAGTTGAAATCTACTTCCAGGTCAACCGATATCATATGATCCAAACACCCACCCTGTTCACAGCCAGGCCCTACCCTGAGCTAAGACACTTGTATCAGATATGACACAGATTCATTCCCAGAAGCTGAGGCACGAGGCCAAGTTCTTTATAAGTCACTGACATTTTCTCATGAGCACATCCAGGTTATGATTTTCCAACTGTGATATGACATTAGTGACACAGAGTTTGTCAACATATCACATCTAAAGTGCATACTGTCCATCTGCCCCTCACTGGTGATGCTAATTACCAACACAGTCAAGAGACTCTCCAGTCCTCTCACTGCCTAGAAACTCTCTCCTTTGATTCTAATAACCATTCATTAAAATAGCACTAAAGTTGTAAAACCACAAAAATACCCTCACTCTAAATAAAAATCCTCCCGGGCTTACCATCTATCAGTATAACCTAGATAAATCAGTCTTTGCTGTGATGTTTGAAAACTGCTTTTGTCCCATTGCCAGCACTCTCTCTAACTTTGCCAGTCCACACTGGTCACTGCCCATAATGGAGGAGTGGCTGCAGTTTCAAAGAAAATTTCCAAATAATATCAAAGCAGGAGGTCTCCTTGACCCGCTTGAGAAACATTCTAATGATCCTGGCTTTTATGGAAACATAAAAACAGGCTTTATCTCAGAGGAAGGGGAAGCATTCACTCTCAGGCAAAGCACTCCCTGGGCAAAGGAAGGGCTCTTACAGTAGACTGTAATGCTCCAGACCACCCAGGAAAAAGGAAAGGCTGAGGGAACAAGAGGTAACCTTTAGATTTCTCATGCTTATTTTTCCTCTTTTCTTTCTAACAGCTTCCGGTGCTCTATGACATCTTATCCTCATGCTTCATAGATATTCCCTATCAACAGCAGCAACACTTGGAGACATGATAGCTGAAAAGACTCTCATAGTCTGCACCTTATCGAAGGCTCAAGATAGACTGTTGTGCTGGCTAGTTTTAGGTCAACTTGACACAAGCTGGGGGTGTTTGGGAAAAGGGAACCTCAATTAAGAAAATGTCCTCCCAAGAGTAGCCTGGTGGCAAGCCTGTAGGGTATTTTCTTGATTGATGATTGATGTGGAATGATTCAGCTCACTGAGGGCACTGCCATCTCTGGGCTGGTTTGGGTGCAATAAGAAAGCTAGCTGGGTAAGCCATGAGGAGTAGGTCAGTAAGCAGCACCCCTCCATAGTTTCTCTGGTTCCTGACTATAGATTCTGGCCTTGAGGTCCTGCTCTGACTTGCCTAAGTGATGTAGTGTGACCTAAGAGTTGGAAAATGAAATAAGTCCCCCTTCCCAACTTGTGTATGGTCAAGGCATTTCCTCAGAGCAATAGAAACCCTAAGACAATTATCAACACATTAAATTCTGGAAACCACTGACCTTCGGGATACTCTTTGATCCAGCCTCCGATTCTCTATCTACACCTCAGATCATACCTGTGTTACAAGTCAACCTTGAGCCAGATTGAACCATGGTCTCTGCCCCAAAGATCTAGACCTCCCTTTGGCCTCCAAATATCATTTGCTCAGGTCAGGCCCAAGAGAGGCATCCCTTTCTCTGGAATGCCTTTGAACTCCACACCCTAATGCTCCCAGGGTTCAATGTCAGGATATCTTTCTAGAATCAGCTGGAACTTTGTTCTCTGGCCCAATTTGGTTCTGCCAACAATATTAGGAGCTTTGATTGATGTTGGCTTCTAAGGCATCTTCAACTCCCATCTTCCCAAACTCAACCACTATACAATAACTGCCCATTGTCTTATTTTTTCTAAAATTGCAAGCAAATTTAAGGGAGTAGTTATGTCTTATTCCTTACTGTATGCCCAATACTGAATGAGGTGCCTACACCCTAATAAGTACCAGGAAAATGTGTTTGTACATAACTGATAGATGCTTGGCCAAATAATTAACATTTATTCAGTGTCCATATGACAGATACTGTTTCCTGGGTGGCACACAAATATACATACTAATAATGCATATGATTACTACAGTCATTTTGCTGGTGAGAATAATGAAGCACAAAATTTAGCAACTGAACCAAGATCGTATGGCTAGCAAGTGCTGCAGCTGGGATTTGAACCCAGGCAGGTGACTCTAGAGACTGCAAGTTCCATATACTGTATTTCTACCCCAAAATGTAGCGAGAAGAAAGTGATAACACACCTGGCTAACACAACACAAGGGGGAGAGATTTGTCTTGACTCGTGGTTTAAGAGGATATAGCCTATCTTGGTGGGAAGGCATGGTGGAGGAAGGATTGTACAGCTACAGGAGCTTGCTAATATCTGGGCAAATCAGGCAGCAGAGAGAGAAGGGTGCTGATGGACTTCTGGTTTGCACCCTTTTCCCATTTTATTCAGCTTGGTACCCCCAACTCATGAGATAGTGCTGCTCTCGTGCAAAGGATGTCTTCATTACTCCGTTTATTCTCTCTGTGAACGCTCACAGGCAGAGATCTAAAGTTGTCCTTCACTGATGCCCGCATGTTTCTTAATTTAGTCCATAGTGAAAAAAATCATCTTAGACAGCAAGCTAGTGCTTCTCCTGGCTACTTGTATGGATGCATGAAAACTGACCAGACAGCCCAATTCTCAAACCCAAAGAACAAAAGTTTTAAGTTCCATCACCCACCATGGGTGGCCATTAACACTAGCCAGGTCACGGGGAAATGGAAAGCTTTGTGAATGTTTGGTTTGCAACCCCAAAAAGAGGAAAAGGAAGATTCAAGTAAGCTTTTAAAGACAATCACTGTCCTGCACCGACTTTGAAATTTGGGGAACACAGAACTTCACAGTGGATAAAACGCTCAAGGAAGTTAATCATAGACACTTTTACAAAAAAATCGTTCATTGGAATCCATTCCTGAAGCCCATGAGTGGATTGAGTTCCCATGGTTCTCAGCCAGGCCATAGTGACACTGAGAATAAAAAATAGGCATGCTCCTGTCCTCAAAGGATATAGAGTCAGACGAAAGCCCAAGGCAACCCACAGCCTGTCTCTTTGATCACTGAAGAGAAGTGTCACCCTGCCTGCTCAACAAGCCTGGCCTTCTACTTGCAATGTTGAATCAAAACCATGTGATTCCATCTCCTCCTTTGCACATCATAAGACGGCATTCCTCTCAGGCTGAGACACTCATTCTCCTATCGGGTATCTCTAAATATCTGCCATATGCAGGAACTGGGACGCAAGCACAACCAATTCAGTCAGTGGCCTTCACAACTTCTTGCAGGGGTGAGATGTATAATACCAACTCCGTGCTCCCTTCCCAGGGCCCGTGGGGCACTTGGTGGGTATAAGCACACAATACGTGTTAAGCAAAGTAAAGAGAAAAACGGTCCAAGTATCCCAGTATGTGTTCCGCACAAAACAAGACTGACAGCTGATCATTCACTCACTTACTCAGAATTACTTGTGAGCATCTACTTTGCACTTGCCAATAGTAACCTAAAGAGGCTCAACAGGAAGAAAACAGAGACTCCACCGTATTGTCGCCCTGGGGTTTTGTTTTCCTTTGCTTTGTTTCATTTTATTGGAGGAAAATAGTTAACAAGCAAACATCTAAATGTGTGATTTAATATCAAGTAGTAGTAGGTACTAAATAAAAACTGACTAGTATGAAAAATCAGAATGTTAGGCCCAGAAACTGTAGACCTGAGCCACGCTAACAGCCCAGAAACCTGGCACGTGTACATATTTGCTCTTGGAAGGTCTAAGTGTGTGTGAATGTAGAGTCTTATGGGATTTGTTCCTTATGAACTGGAGTTTTTCCCATCCCACCCCATCATACATGCATACTAGGCATTGAACCTGGGCTTCATACATGCTAGACAAATGCTTACGCTTTCAGACTCAGCTTACAGCTTATTTCTTCCATTCTCCTCAGGTTCACCAACCCAGTTAGAAGTCTCTGTTCTGCACTTCTACACAAAGCTGCTCGAAGTTAATAGGTTTAGATGCTGCCCCTTCTGTAACTAGACCTGTTAGCAATAATGCTCTCCTCATAATGCTGAGCTGAGAATTGAAAGGTTAACCATATGCAAGACAATAAATAGTACTTACTGCATATACATGTATGTATTTGATGCTAGGGATCCAACCCAAGACTTCAGGCACGTGTTCTCCTGCTATGCTCTACTGCTAGCCCCTCATCATGTATGTATTTAAATATTACCACTAAGAAAGGTTATCTCTGTGGAAAGGTTAGCAGAAAGTCTGAGAAGAAATGTGTGATAATAGGGGGACTATTCAAATGGTGACCAGAAATAAGAATGAAGACAAAATTAAATTTCTTAAGTGCTAACTGTGAGCTTGACACGTAGACTCTTCAATCGCTTGTTCCACACGCTCGTGCCTGAGGAGTGAGTTGGGCACTCTTGTCTTCATCTGTTAGAGGCTGGGCTTTAGAAAATATCAGTGTCTTAATCAAAGCCATGTGACTCCTAGGTAGTGGGTTGTTTTTTTTTGTTTTTTTTTTTTTTTTACCTCACTACAAAAGCCTATTTTCTTCCCATGTCACCACAAGAGTCTCCGTGTGTTAATTCACAATCGAAAAGTTAATTGTTAATTTCAAAAATAATAAAGAGTCCACTCAAAGGCAATATCTGAGATTCTAAGAACCTTCATTCCAGGGATACTGAGGATTTTGTAAAGGATTTTAGAGAGCCGCAGCACTTCACGGCAACATCCCAGGCATGAATTTCTCCACAACCCCTAAACTCTCACAGCCTTTATTTGTACGGCCACAAAATCATGGTAGCAACTCCCCCATAATACTACTTATTTTTTTTTACTTTTTATTGGTTCTTTGTGAATTCCACATCATGCCCCCCAATCCTACTCATCTCCCCCTCCTCTTGTACCCACCTTCCACCCTGACAACCTTCACACCCCCCAATAGAGGAATAAAAAGATCTCATTGTGGAAGCTGTAGTGTGTCACAGTGTGTCCCACAGTGTACCCTTCTGTCCACACCCCTTTGTTTGCAAATGTTCACTGCAATGAGTCTGGCTTAGTCATTAGAAGCCTCTGACTTCTGCCACACTATCAACACCGGAACTTCACTGGGACTCCTCTCAGATACCCTGTTGTTGTCCTGTGTCATAGAGATTCTAATAGCTTGGGGTCTGTAGAACTGCCCCCTTCGTGCACTCCAGTAGTCCAGATGTTGAAATTAGCCAATTCAGAGACTTCAAACTGGGCCTGAGGAGAGTCTGGGCTAACCAGACTCTCCTGGGAGAATCTCCTGCCCT
>LR749678.1:603393-623991 GCA_902729485.2 Mus minutoides | reverse complement strand
AGGGGAAGCAAGCCAGTAAAGAACATCCCTCCATGGCTTCTGTATCAGCTCCTGCTTTCTGATCTGCTTGAGTTCCAGTCCTGACTTCCTTTGGTGGTGAACAGCAGTATGGAAGTGTAAGCCAAATAAACCCTTTCCTCCCCAACTTGCTTCTTGGTCATGATGTTTGTGCAGGAATAGAAACCCTGACTAAGACACCTGCCCTAGCTGGCCCATCCAATGCCACCATCAGCAAGGGACAGAGCCAGCTACCCCACTCTCCTACCCTCAGGACTATATCATCCATGCCTACACCATCAAGATCTGTGCTGCCAGGCAAGGGGCAGGGCCCACTCTCTTGAGTGCTGCAGCAGGTGAGGGGCAGGGCCAGTTCTCTTACTCTCAAGACCCCAAGGCCAGGTCTTGCCCCTATGAAGGGAAAGAGGGAAGAGAATATCCCTCCCTCATCCATGCCACTGCACGGGAGATGAGTGGCAGGGCCAGCTCTGCCAGGCAGATACTCTGGAAGGACATGCTCACCCAGAACTCTCAAAAACAGGGACAACTCTACTGTGCTTCCTGGAGAATGTGAGGAGCCAGCCCTCCCTGGTGTTGTGGCTGGCTAGGGGTTCAGCTCTCTTGCTCTCACACCCCCAAGGCCGGCTTTCCCAGGATGTCCAGGCAAGAGGTAGGGCTAGTTCTACACAGCCCTCAGATATTGACATGCCCCAGACCAGGGAAGACTGCCTGACCTTGGTGGTAACATACACCCCAATGCTTTAGGGCCACAGACCCAGACATGGGCCCCAGTGGGAGCCCAGGCCAGGATTCCACCATGGTCTCAGGTGGCATCACAGGCTACTCACACCCGGCAGCACCTCACCACCCTCAAGCCTCCAGTTCTGCCTCTCTTCATTGTGCACATAACCTTCTGCTTCTCTTTCTCTTCCATTTCTCTAACACTTACTTGCTCCTCTTAGTGGTACCTGGGGTCTCTGAATGTCTGAGGTCATCTAAGAAGTGCGAGGCCCCACTTGTGAATTACGGCACTAAGCAGGGATTATCTCAGGCATGGTCTGCCCCACCCCCACCCAGGTCTGTGCAGTGCCCAACTGATGGTCATCTCAGGCTAGCTCCCTGTCTGGGCTCCATGGCTCCAAACTGGTGGTCATCTTAGGCTCACTTGTTGCCCAGGCCCTCCCCCTGGGGCCCAATGCAAGGGTCATCTGAATCCAGTTCATTCCAGACAGGGACCACGGTCACAGGGCAGGGTTGTTCTAGTCTCCAACTTCCTGGGAGCCCTTTGGGCCTGTGCAGCGCTGGACTGGTCATTGTCTCAGCTTCCTGTCTGGGCCTGCCTGGCGCTGGGCTGGTGGTCTTCTCAGGCTTGTTTTGTCAGGGAGTGATGAGATATTAATGATTCAGATGTTCACAGGTCAGAATGCTGAGTGGTGACATAGCCTCTCTGCCACCTACTGACACACGTGTGACATAGCAGCCACACCTGCAACCCTTCTAGGGGCAGGGAAAACTGCTCTGAATTTAAATGAGATCATGTAGAGAAACACCCACTACAGTGCCTGCTTTTAGTCTGAATCTTCAAATCAGCCCTACTGAAACGGTTTGAAAACACCTCAATGTCAGAAGCCATTGAAATGGTAATCCAGCTTCTAATAGTCACAGTTTCTTCTGTAGACACAAGGAATTGTTTCTTTGAGCGAAGCCTTCTGGGGAATGAGAAAAAGCAAGGGAGTTCATCTTCCTTTTTTGTCTTTATAAGTAAAGGATAAACAGGAAGACTCTAGAGGATGAGTTAACTTCATAACCCAATATCCTAAATTTGTTATTCTGACCTACAATGGGAAGTGTCTTAACTTTTAGAGTGCACAGATATAGACACATGCACATGCATACTACCTACATTCACACACCACACACTCACATAAACACAATGTACCCTTTTTTATTGCCACACAAATGCACACACAAATGTGCGATGTGGAAGTGTTATTAGCTATGTACCCAGCCTGATGGCTTTTAAGTCAGCTACTATTTAGAAAGAAATAAGAATCCTAACACAACTATGAAATTTTTTTTTTCTGAGAGACACAAAAATCAGTGTTTTCCCAAGTTGTCTCGTAAGAATCTCCTAGGGACCAATTCATCCTCTGTAAACAGGGGCAAGAAAACAGCGCATCCTTGTGCACTCTAGATTATTCTTAGGATCAAGCAAAGCTCAAATAAGTATTCAAACCCGACTTGCAAATGTAAAGACATTCCACCTCCCAGTGATGCTACTAATTTGGGGCCCAAATGGTAATCTAGCAGTGATTTGGCCAACACAACTAACAATAACTAGACAATTTCCCTCTGTGAATATATATATGCTACTCTAGTTAAAGTTCATTTTTTTTTCTTAGCTTTTATAAGACAGGACCTCATTCTGTAGCCCCAGTTTTCTGGAGCTTGGTATGTAGTCCAAGTTGGCTTCCAAATTCATAACAATCTTCTACCTCAACCTCCCTAGTTGTGGGGTTACAGATGTGAGCCACGATACCCAAGTCTACTATAGCTAATTTTTAAAACTCCCAGGTTATTGCTTCCTCTGAATATGTCTATCTCCCTGGTGGCAATACTTAAATGACATTAGGGAAATCCCACTTTGAGTAGGAAAGAGGAACAGATGCACTGGGTCACTTTGGACAGGTGATTTAAATCAGGCCCTGTCTGACCGGAGGAGCCTGGAGCCATTCTGTCACCGTAACCTCCTGTTACAGAGAATTACCAGGGGGCAGAGAGAAAGAGAGAGCAGCAAGACCAGGGGAGGAACTTACGGATGGAGACAATCCTGAAAGGCAGTGCTCGGGGAGCCAGTAGACCCTTTCATAATGCTATGTCCCTTTGCATACGTCCCTCTCAGTCCTAACCACTCTCCTGGGAAGGTCCTTCCCACTTGGCAGACAACCTAGTAAGCAAATGATCAGGGACACTTGGGGTTTTTACATCGACTTACTCTTTGACAACTCCATATATGAATAAGATACATCCTGGTCACTCTCGCCTCTACATCTTCTCTTTTGTAAACACTTGTATCTTCATTGGTTCATTTACCATGTGGGAATGCTCATGACACCGTGCACATGTGAAAGTCAGAGAATGGTATGTGAGGGTCACTTCTCTCCTCCCACCATGTAGGTTCTGAGAACAGCGCTCAGGGCGAGGCTTGGCCCCACTGAGCTATTTTACCAGTCCCCTCTATACCCTTACCCTCTTCTCACACCTACCCATCCCCAGCTCCTCCCAAGTCTCCACCCAAAGTCCTTTCTTCTTGCTTTGGCTTTGCTTTTGCTCTGACACCCACCGCGTTTAACCAGGGCAGATGTCTTGGCATGAGTAAGAAGCTGTTCCCTGGAGCATGGAACTCATCCCTGAAGACAATGCCATCTTCACTCCAAGCAGCTCACCGATGCATTTGGTTCCCCTTGTGTGAAGTAGGACCCTCTGAGTCCCTCCCGAATCTATGATTCGGTGTTTACCTGTTTGGTCTTGTGCAGACCCTTTGCAGGCTGCTGTGGATTCACTAGTAGCAGCCATGATGTGCCCTGAAAGCAGCATTTTTATAGCCCATCCCACGTTGTTGGGCTCGAGCATTCTTTATGCCCTCTCTTCCTTGAGACTGGATGGACACTATGGATAGACACTTACTTGGCTTTTGAGACTCTATGTGTCAGGCTCTTTCCAACACGTTAATTGGCAGCTACTCGAAGGAAGGAATTTCTGGGATGGGACAAACTGGAATGGAGTGAGGAGGGCTACTATGATGAATTAAATGACATAAAATGTAAGTCAAAGGGAGCCTGAGGGCTTACGGAGAGTGCCAGAGGAGGGCTATAGAGAGCTCATGAGGGAACATGGTAACGACAGCCCATCTAAAGCTCAAACACGCAGTTAAGGGAAAGGCATGTCAGGGTGGGCCCGAGGCTGAAAAGAACGACTATGTACCTAGCCAGGAGCCAGGAGCCAGCCCCTTGGGCTGCAAAGAGGCAGCAAGGTGCAGGTTCAACAAGTGTCAGCTTGACAGGCAGGTTCCTGTGGACCTGAAAACAACATATCAAAGTAGATCAAGCCCAGACTGCGAGGCTAGAGGGAGCTGCAGCCTCTTCCATATCCCAGTGCCCTGACCACACTAACTAGACTCTCCATATTGCCCTTGGTCCCCTGGCCTCCAGCATTCCACATTTTCTACAAAGTACCATTTGCAACTACAGCAGCAGAGGACGTAGCCGGAACCCTCCAGTGATAGACTGGCAGTGGGCTCTCCTAGCTTTGTGGCTGTGACCCAGGAAGTACTGTAGCAAGTAGTTCCATGGCTAGAGTCAATCAGCTGGGTTCAAACCCCGGGGCCCTTACCCCACTAACTGTGTGCCCTTAGAGAAGTTACCTGTTTGTCCTCTCTGATCCTCTTCCTTATGGGGTTATAATAGCGCCTCTGCCACGGCCAGCAGCCAAGCATTTAAGACAATTCCTGCAAGTAGAATGTGAGCTGTTGTCAATAGCCAATAAAAAGCCAGTGTATGGGAAACAATTTATCCTTAGCTGGGGACTATATCAGCATACGATGGACTCCAGGCCCTCAGCCACTGGCTATTCGTTCATTTTGGAGGTATGAGAAAGTACTGTTGGTGTTGAGAGATCTGGGCTCAGAACAATTGCCCAGGATGCGTATCAGGTAATTCTGAAGAGAGCTTATGACCTCATCTAGGGGCAAGGACACATCTAGAGGCTATGGCACGCAATGGCTAGGTAGCATCTAGGGGCTCGATGGCATCTGGGAGATAGGTGGCATCTGGGGCTAGGTGACGTCTAGTGGCAAAGGGATATCTAGTGGCTAAGTGACATCTAGGGGTTAGGTGGCATTTAAGAGCTAGATGGCATCTGGTGGCTAGATGATTTCTAGGGGATAGATGGTATCTAGAGACTAGGTGGCATTCAGGAATGTGTGTCAGACAATGGCTTATCTGTAATAGAGGGAGTGAAGTTCTTCTCCCTAACACTGGAGACTTGGATTCATTCTGTCTCTAGGTGAAAAGGACTTCCCACAGAGGAAAGGCATGAACTAATGATCTAGGGGGCAAGTGACAAAGGAAGAGAGAAGAACAGGCCGGCAGGGGACAGAGTGGCCCCTGAGCTCTGACTAATGTCTAGTCTCCCTGCTCCTGGGAAACCCTGCAATCTCCAAGTTCTCTCCCCATAAGAAAGGCCAAAAACATAATAAAAATGTCTTTCCCTGCCTTCACAAAATAATCTATGAAACAGTTGGGAACAGTCACAGGAAAGAACCAAGCTGTGTCAAAAATGTCATTTAATCTTCAACAAACAGGAGGTTCTAAGCCCCTTTTACAGATGGGATGGCTGGGGGTCTCCAAGGTCTAGCTTTATGCACAACTAATAAGATTGGTGGTTTAAGACCATGTGGTTCTTAACCTGTGCTTTTATTATTAATGTCACTTCCTCCAAGAGCAGAGGTCACCAGCCCCACTTTTACAGCCAGTACTCATGACTCCATGTGACCTAATCCACCTACTCAAAAACAGGCCCTGTCCCAGCTATAGGAACAGCAAACATAAGCTGGGCAAAAAACATCATCACCGGATCGCCAGTCTATAGGGATGACTGACCATAGTAACAACTCAATGGCCTTAGTGACTCGATCCTGTCTGGTGTCACAGCACCACACAGGCCTATAAGGTTCTGCATACTGGTGTCTAGAATCTGGATTCTTCTACCATTTGATAACACCATACTACAGCCCCGGTTGCTCAGACACACAGGGAAATATCACAGAAGGGTTGGAACAGCCAGACCTGAATAGAGCAGACATCCTTTCAAACCATGGCGTGGTGGCACAAGCCTATAAGTCCAGCACTCAGGGGGTTGAAGCAGGAGGATTTCTGTGAGTTTGAAGCCAGCCTAGGCTATAAAGTGAATTCAAAGTGAGGCTAAGATACATCTTGAAGCCATGTTTCCAGAGAGTCAGACAGACAGAAGGATGGACAGATAGGCAGGCATGCAGACAGACAGACAGACAGACAGACAGACAGACAGACAGACAGACAAAGAATCAGAGAGCGTGTGCATGTGAGTGGGTGAATCTAAGTACCCAGTTCAGCTCTGATGGCAGAGGGACCATGCTCATGAAGAGGTAAGTAGCCTGCCATGAGACTCTACTCTGGATAGCCATGCACAAATTCCACTGTTGGGCAGTGACAGGCCCAGCACCCACCAGGGACAAGGAGCGCTGAGCAAACTGTCACCGATGTCCAACCTCCCCCAAAGGACTCTGCCCCTCCCCCACACTTTGGCCCTGGCAGCTGCTGTGACTAATTCCAGGCTCTTCCTTGTTGTCAGGTTTCAGCACTCTGACTTCCTCTTGCCCAGGCAGCTCTGGCTGAAGACAGACATTAATCTTCAAGGAGAAGGGCAGCCTCCTGGGAAGGCTCCTGACTGATTCACTGCCAGGACTAATAGCAACAGCCAAGTTGCCCAGCATTTGACAAAAGGCTCCAGCCTCTTGCCCAGTAAATTACTGAATTCCTCTATTCCCACCCTCACCCTTCTTCCCTCGTCTTCTGGATGGCAGCACCTGAGCCTGACAAGCATCCCACAGCCCAGCATCCCAGACCTACAGCCTGGATGCAGAGGGAACACTTCCAAGCCACTTATCCCACTCGCACTCCCCTCACCCCAGTAGGGGAAAAACACTAGTTCTAAAAAGGAACCCAAAAATCTGTTTTGTTTTGGTTTTTGTTTTGTTTTGTTTTGTTTTGCTTTGATTTGAGACAGGGTCTCTCTCTCTCTAGCCCTGGCTGTCCTGGAACTCACTGTGTATACCACACTGGCCTTGAACTAACAGAGATCTGCCTGCTTCTGACTTCTAAGTGCTGGGATTAAAGGCATGCACCACCATGCCTGACAGCAACCTGTATTTTCTACAAAGAAAGAGTTCTACCTTCTTCCTGAAGATTCTGATCTTCAGGAAAGGTTAGAAGGAACCATTAAGGTGCATGTCTTCATGCGAAATGATTTCGGATATTTCTTAGCCTGCAAACACAATTCTGTATAGCATCTAATACCATTGTCTTAGGGTACTGTTAGCAGCTGGCATTTGTGTAGGTACTTAATCGTCACTTCATGCCAGGTTTGGAATCACCCTGGGTCTAAGTGAAACCTGGACTCTGACTTAACCAGGAGGAAATGATGGTGTCAAGATCAAATCCTGGCTCCCTTGTAAACCTGTGACTTCTGTCCTTATCTTTCTTTTCCTTTCTCAGTAAGGGAATGGGGACAGCACAGGAGGAGGCCAAGTACACTGACTTAGGAAATGCAGACGTTTCTGCACAAACATTACAGCCACCTAGGACATATTCCTTCTGGATGTGGGGGGAAGGACAAGGGTGCCACCTAGAAGGAGAAGGCTGGCCAGGCAGCTGGGTGGAAGCAGGTGGGAAGGGGCGGGCTCACTGGTGGCTACCCAGACATAGCCAGAGTTCTTAACTAAGCAGGGGCCTTAGAAACTATTAAAGTTTCAAGAAAGCAAGGAAGCAAATCCACAGCCAACGGCTACAGCACCAGACAACTCATGGCCTCTGCCCTTTCTGCTCTTCGATGATGTGACAATCTGATTCCAGTGCCGCTCTAGCCCCTCCCAAGCAGACCTTTCCTTGTCTCTGTCCCTCAGCCTAGGCATGAGCTCCTGCAGGCAGCTCCTGTCTACAGAAGCAATTAGCACTGAAGCCCTTGTATTAATTGTGTCTCTTGGGGCAGAGAGTAAAGGTGCACAGTGGGCCAGGCTCAGCTCCATAGCTCAGCTGAATGGTCTCTCCCCCAGCTCTGCCTTTCCACTTTATCTTTTCTTCTCTCCCTCTCCCCTTCTCCCTCCCCCTCCCCTTATCCCTCCCCCTCCCCCTTCCTCTCCCTGTCGCTCTGTCTCTCCCATCCCTCCCTCTTTCCTTTTCTCTCTACTTTCTCTTTCTCTTTCCTGTCTCTCTGTTCTTTTCACTTTTTCTTCCCCTTTCTTTCTTTCTTTCTTTCTTTCTTTCTTTCTTTCTTTCTTTCTTTCTGGCCACCTTTTCTTTCTCTATTTCTCTTTCCTTTCCCTCCATTTTCTCTTTCTTTCTCTTTGGCTTTCTAACCCTCTTGTTTTCTCTTTCCCTTCCTCTGCCTTTTTCTCTTTCCTTTTTCTTTCTCTTTCTTTCTTCCCTTTTTGTTTCTCTTTCTTCCACATTCTTTCTTTCTCTTCTTCTTTCTCTTTATAAGAAAGAGAGATGGGAGAGACAGAGGGACAGGGAGAAGGAGAAGGAGAGGGAGAGGGGGAGAGGAAAAGATAAAGAAGAAATATTAGTTTATATCAAATTGAAATCCCTAAAATGCCCCAAAATGTGTCTGTTGTGATCCTTGACAAGTTAATATTTCCACATGAGATATTATCTAGGAAGTGAAAAGAGGTTTCCAGCCCAGCTGCCTTGAAGAGTCACAGGGGAGAGGAGATTTAAAAAATAAACTTTAAGGGGATACACTCTGGTTCATTCTTCATGTAGGCAAGTTACACCTGTAGTTCAGATGAGCTCACACGCAAGGCATGCAGTAATCTTAGAGAAGGCAGTGGAATGGTTAAGTTGGGACTCTGATCTGGGAAGAAGTCAGAAGTGAAGACAGAGAGAACAGGTGGGCTCAGGATAAGTAAGTGATACCAGCCTACCAGTCTGGTTCTCTGTATCCTGCGTCTGGGAAGGCTGAGCGTTCAAAGGATGACAGTGCCCTAAGGATTTGTAGCTCAGAGTCAAAGAGCCAGCAAGGAAGAAGCAAACCTGACTCTGGGTGATCACAGCGGCACACAGAAGGGGAACATAGTGGGAGCAGAAGTCAAATAGTTTCACCAGACTCCTGGGGTTGGAGGTGAGAATAAACCTCATAGCTTCTTATGTTTCAGCATTTGGTCCCCAGATGGTGAACAGTTTGGAAAGGATTAGGAGGTGTGGCCTAGTTGGAGGAAGTGTGTCGCTGGGGGTGGGCTTTGCAGTTTCAAAAGCCCATGGTATTCCCAATTAGCATCTGTTCTCTCTCTCCCTCTCTCCCTCTATCCCTCCCTCCCTCCCTCCCTCCCTCCCTCATTCTTATGCATCAGATGTGAGCTCTCAGCAACTGCTCCAGTGCCTGCTTACTGCCATGCTCCCCACCCTAATAATAAGGGACTTACCCTCTGAAACTATAAACCATCAAGTAAATTCTTTCTTTGATAACTTGATTTGGTCATGGTGCCTCTTCACGGCAATAGAAAAGTGATGAGGACAGAAGTTCAGAGAGGTGCTCATACACAAAGACAAGACATTGGGAGAATAACCAACAAAGTACAGAGCAAAAGCAGGGAAGATGGAGATGGAGGAACTGTCAAGTAGGAGACTCGGTCTCATAAGTATGTTTTCCAGGAAATGAGCCTCTCTTCTCTCTCCTTAGTTCCCAGATTCAAACTCCTTTGTTTTCATAGCATTCTATGCTGCATCCTAATTTAGACTCACCCCATGTGTGGGCAATTATCCCTTTATTTTCCCATCTCCATTTCCAGGTTGAGAGGAGAACCTTCCCGAGAGTAGGAATGTAGTCAATGTTCCGTGAGTGAAGGAAAGAAGGAAGGAAGGAAGGAAGGAAGGAAGGAAGGAAGGAAGGAAGGAAGGAAGGAAGGAAGGGGTGAATGAAGAGCTACACAGGTGAAATAGACTAGTTTCTGGTTGGTGCATAGATTCAACAATTGGTTAACAACAAATGGACTTCCAAGTGGGTAGTGGATGCAGGGAGGAGACCAGGGATGCCTAATGAAGCCTGTATGTGGGCCAAACATTAATTCCTTAACAAAGGGAAAGAGCAAGGGTTTTCTCAGTCATGGTGACCACAGGATAGAGCGATCCCACAAGAGAACAGTGCCACGGAGCCCAGGAAGATGTTGCAAAAGAAGTTAGAGGACAGGGAAAGGAGAGATAAGCTGATCTTGTGGCCCTTCAACAGATTTTCATAACTGACCCTGGAGTATTTGCTGCAGAGAGTCTAGCTGAATTAATGCAAGTGTGACCCCTGTGTCATATACCTCAAGGGTGGAGGTTCATCTCTGGCAAGCTGCCGTGAGAGGTAGACGAGGCACATTCACAGGGCACATGATGCAGCTCCTACTGAATCACAGCTATGGAAGAATAACATCATTTGGGAACACATGCTCTAAATAAATTCCTTCGAATTGAAATGCAGCCTATAAATCAGAGCGAGCGTGTCAATGTCAATGAGAAGCAATTGGTTCCCACCATGAGAGAAACAAATCTAAACTCCTGCTTCCAGGCACGTCCACATTTCCATAGACAATGAAGTGGGCTAGACAGGCAGAGTGGTCAGGTGCCACACCCAGTATAATTTCAGATCTCCGAGCCCCATGCCAAGATTCTGCCAAACCGTATGGCATCCAAGAGATGGGAATTAGCTCAGGGAAGAAGGAAGCATATGGCGAGGGTGGGAGGGGCCCGGGGAGGAACGGCACAAGAGACAGACTCGCTCTTCCAGAGGAGTCTGTTCCACCATCAGACTGTTGAGGCAGAAACACGCTGTTCAAAACAACAAAAAGAATGTCCTTCGTATGGCCTTTTCACACCAGTAATTGCATACTAAAGGGGTGGACTACACCCAGGCCAGATCCTACATACTTATAAAGTCCAGAAGCAAGAAAGGTACATCCAGAGAAAGGAACCCCAGGAGTCCAGACTTTCTTGGGTGCTGTCAAAGGCATCTGGCAGAAGTAACTTGATTGCTTGCTTCAAGACCCACACTACGTATTTTGCAAGTATAATTTTTTTATTATTTCTTTGGGGGGGTTAAAAAAAGTATATACATAAAATTAAACGTTAACATATTTTTAGTGTTTTTTGCCAACTGTTATTGGGGGAGGGGTGTCGGGTTTGGCTCTTTATGTATTTTTAAATGGTCATAAGTAATTTGAACAAAAAGAGAGAAAGAAAGAAGGAAAGAGAGGGAGGGAGGGAGGGAGGGAGGGAGGGAGAGGGAAGGAGGGAGGGAGGGAAATCAAAAGACTATTACCATTGGGTAAATAAAAGCCAATCTAAAGCATTGAGAAGTGAATGAAGGGAGAGGTCAGAAAGAACTGGGCTGTACGCTGCAGATCCACGCAGCAGCCTATCTTTCTGTATTTAACACAAGAGCAGGCCATAAATCGAACAGTAGTCAGATGCCAGCTTCCCATAGGCATTCCTTGATTCAATACACTATGACATTGAACAAGTCTCCTTCTCTCAGTGTTAGAGTTTGGGGGAACCTTCAGTCTATCTGCCACTAACCTAACTCTCATAATTACATATTTTTTTTAAATCATCATTACCACCTTGAGGCCATGGGAATTATCACCCCAAATTCAAAGTGAAGAGACTGTGGCAAAGAACTGTTTCGCAGTTTTATGATGGCCACACCATATCCTGGGACATGATTACCTAGGGGTGGAGTGACTAAAGCAGTAGGGAATAGGGCCATGTCAGAGAAGCAGAGGAAGAGAGGAAGTTGTGTAAACCAGTGGTTGAGATCTGTGACATCTGGCCTCACCCTGTCTTTACCAAGAGGTTAAAAAGCTCTGGATGGGTTAAAAGGCTGGAGGAAGTGGCTCAAGGCTCAAATGCAGGTTGGTAGGACAGTGATGGTGGTAATGATGCCCGGTGGTAAAGATGGGACTCTGATGTTGGTTATGACACATGACAAGGGTGGATGAGGTAGAAGAGGGAAAGCATGCCAGTAACATCATGATGGTGACAGACAGTGGTGGTGATGGTGACAGTGATGGTGGTAGTGGTAGTAGTAGTAGTGATAGTGATGATGCTGGTGATGATAATGCTGGTGATGCTGGTGGTGATAATGATGGTGATGCTGGTGGTGGTCGTGATGGAGCATGATGGTAGCGATAATGATTGATGAGGAAGATAACTGATAAATATGAGGAGGATGTAATAAATTGTGATGATGGTGATAATGGTGGTGATAGTGATGAGCATGGTAAGCATGGCAGTGGTGACGGTCACGTGAGCATGAAAGCGACCAGTCAGTTCCATCTATTACACGCTACATAGCAGACATTGTCAGAAGACCTCAGTCCTTTGTCCCTCCCTTCTTAGCCCCATTCTAACCCTGGGAGGCTGACATTGTCATTTTTCCTGCATGGCACAGATAAGGAAACTGAAAATGAGTACCTCACAACTCAAACAGCTAGTATCGGAATGCTGAAGCCAAAAACCTGAAGACAGCCAGGATACACTCTCAACTAGTATGCTGATTGCCTTCTTACAGAAATCTAGCCACAAGCCCAGAGTCCAGCGGGAACTGGCGTCGTGCAGAGCCGCTAAGAAGGAATTGGACCACAGTAACTCCTGAGGCCCTGTGCAGGCATGAAACTTTACGACCACGACTTTTTCACTTTCACAGAAAATACATTCAAAGTATGTTTGTCTTTTAAATTTTGTTACTCTTGTTCTTTTTATGGCCCCAAACATGTGAACTTTTATGGGTTTTCTGTTACTTCAATAGTTAGTGATGTATTCCACTGGAGGGAAAACAAAAACTTTTACTTTACTCTGTTTTTTAACTCCACTCTTCTACCTCTCGAATGCATCTCAAATTCATTTTGATGCATAGCAGTAATGAAATTTTACATCTTCCTGACCTAGCCAACGTTATTTCTGACAGAAAGTCTCCTTGTTGCCTCTCCTTGCAGTAGCTGCTAGAAGACAGGTTGGAGCTTTGCAAGTACTTTTTGCGCGGCAGACAGTCCCTGCTGGCCCCTGACTTAACTGAAGATTTTTCCACTTTACAATGGTATGCATGTGGCACCATTCAGTAAAAGCTGAACTTTGAATTTCTCTCTTCTCCTGGGCTAGCTCTATACAATTTAGATCCTCCATCATGAACCTGAACAATGCACCAAGACACAAATTTTAGTCTACCATAAAATCATGACAGTCAGGAACTGATACTCTACAGTGCGCTCTGCACGCTGCTGCTAAGCTAACAGTCGGTGGGCTGTGGGGGTAAACACAGCTTCATCTTATGGTGTATTCAGATTGCAGTGGGTTTAACTGGGACATAGCTTCATCATAAGTCATTGAGCATCTATATTTGAATTCCTCTCAATATTTCCATAGAGGAATCTCAACTTCCCTAAACTGTCATGGGTAGATTCTACTCTAAGCATTTTAGCAAATAAGTTTTAACCAGAATGAGGATGAGCTAGCCGATATCAGATGCCCTTACCTTCAAGTTTCTATGGAAAAGGTACGAGAACTCCAGTTCATACACCGCACTAACAATCTGGCCTTGATGAAGAACTTGGACACTGCCGGTGCTCCCCTGGCCCGGTTTTACAGCCTCTAGGAGCCTATTCCTGGTACTTTAAGGACAGGAAAATTCCTAGCCTGAGGACTAGGGGTTTTCACATGTCAAAGTCAGTGGAAGGAAAGAAACTATTTAATTAATGTCATAGGATATATTTCTCACAAAAATCGGGACAAAATTTGAAACAATCTTTCAATTAATTCTCAGAAAGATCCAAAGATAGAGTGTGTTAGCATTCCTTCTAGGGTCTGCCCCACAGTTACCTGGCAATACTCAGGTGTGCCTGACTCACTATAAAAGGGACTTCATGCCACCTCCTCTCTCTCCTCTCTCTTATCCTCTTACTCTCTTACTTTCTTACTCTCAATCCCTCTCTCCCCTTCCCCCTTCCCCTCTTTCCACATGTTCATGCTCTCTCTCTCTCTCTCTCTCTCTCTCTCTCTCTCTCTCTCTCTCTCTCTCTCTCTCTCCCTCTCTCCCCTCCTTCTCCCCCTCTTCCTCTTCCTCCTCCCTTCTCAACTCTCCTTCCCACACCCTAAATAAACTCTATTCTATAATAAACCCTTCTATGGCTGGTATCTTAGAGGAGAGGGATGCCTCAGCATGGTCCTCAGAGGCACCCCATTCCACCTCACCATACCTCACTCTACCAAACACATTCCTGGCACTCTTTTTATAAAACACAGTATATTGCATCTGTGCAACTCAATCAAATATTGGTAAAGACATGACACTCCAGCAGTAGAAAAGGCTAGAGCAGTGTTCTAACCCTTCCTAATGCTGTGACCCTTTAATATAGTTCCTCATGTTTTAGTGACTCCCAACCATAAAATTGTTTTTGTTCGGTACTTCATAACTGTAACTTTGCTGTTGTGAGTCATAATGTAAACCAATACCTGTGTTTGCCAGTTGTCCTAGGCAACCCCGCTGGGCTAGATAACTAGAAACCAAACTGTTGCCCTGCAGATACACAGGAATAAAACTTTAGATTCATTCTTCAGCACTGGAATTTAAAAAAAAGAAAAAAAAAGGAATCAAAATGGTAACAGAAACAGGTAGATTCTACAGAAAATCAATTTGCCAAAATGGGAGGTGAATGAAAAATTCTAAGAAGAAAAACGAACATATCCTTTAAATGGAAGAAAAGAAGAGAGACATGGGAAATATACTGAAGAAATTAGGTCTAAGTGTGATGTCCAAAGTATTCTAGGTTTTCTTTGACAGTTGTAGTCAGATAGAGTTCCCAGGCTGCATATCAGTGCAATGCTGAGCCTTGCAACCCTTATCATAGTTTTGGAATATTTTCATCAGTCAAGAGAAACCCCAGCCTCACAGCTCCTTAGCACCAACAGCCATAGACAACCATGGATGAGTTTTCTATGTCTGTGGTTTCACCCATTCAGATGAATCATATAAACGGCATCATACAATGTAAGGGTGATCTTGGGATTCAATTCAGAGCTTTGGACAAGCTAAGCCAGCACTCTACCAACAAGCTACACTCCCAGATCAATCGTCTTAATAGTATTTTGAGATATGTGTGTGTATCATGCATTAATATTTCATTCCTTCTATGACTGAGTTATGGTTTATAGATACACATTTTGTTTATTCTTTTATCAGTTGATAGACAGTAGACTCGTTCTAGCTTCGGGATATTAGGAATACTGTTGCTTTGAAAATAATTTATGTAGAGGCTTTCTTGTGGTTTGATTTCCTTCGCCCCTCTTTTTTTTGGGGGGGGGGAGTTCATGCTTCCATCTTCTTGGCTAAACTCCTAGGCGTGAACAGCTGAGTCATGAAGGAACTCGATGTCTCTAAGTCTTTCTCAGTCATATGTTTCTGAGACTCAAAGGCTGTTCCCAGAAGCTGTTTCAGAGAAGCCTTGATTTGTCTAATGAATCCTGATTCTGAGCATCTCTTCAGATCCTTAATGGCCATCTGTATGTTTCCTTCAGAGAAATAATCTAAGTAGATCATCTACTCACTTTAAATCTTGCTTCCTGTTACTTTATTAGATATATGGCTTCCAAACGTTTTTGTCAACTCTATATTAAATTTTTACTTCATTGATAGGATCCTCTGAAACTATTCACGTAAAGAACTTTATATGAATATAGTCAAATTTATCGAGGTGATACTACAGACACACCCCTGTCTCCAGCACTTGACACCTGCACTTCTGGAACTTGAAGAGGTTTTTTGTTTTGTTTTGTTTTGTTTTTTTCCAAATACGAGATCATGAAAATTTGCAAGTTTGCCTTAGGCATCTTCCATTTGGAGTTATTTTTCTCCAGTGTGTGTGGCAGAACTTAAACCTTTTTCTTTTGTATTTGCATATCCAATTCCACAGCCTCAATCTACCCTTTCGAGTGACTGTTTCGAGTGACTGTGTCCCTTAATACCTGAGGACAATAGCCTAAATCCTCAGCCCACCCAGCTGCAGGACATTCTGTGACATTATCAATAGCTTATGGATTTCTGCAGTGGGGAACATGTGTTCATACTCTCTTCATCTTTGCTCTGAACTCTTGTTTCCTGGGTTTCCTCAGGTGCTATGTGCATCAGGAACAGATAGCCTTGAATTTCATGTACTGAGACTTAAAAAAAAAAAAGTTTTACTGTTAACTTTCCTTCTGAGAAAATGGACCCCGAGCAGGGCTTTGCCAATAGAGGTTCCCTGGCTAAAGCCATGGAAATGAAAAATATATCCTTGTACTTGCTTCATCACTTGATCACTTGATTTAGCTCTTCACTTAATTGATGGCACCAGCGAGCAGCTGTAAAGGCATGAAGGGAATCAGGAACTTGTTAAGTAGTTTAATACAGTCTCCTTTGTAGGCACATCCCATCCACTAGGCAAATGGATCTGACTAGATGCTGTAACTTCTCCCACTGTTCTGTGAGACTGGTGGGAATCCAAGACCATCACAACTGATAACCACCATGTATGGTTTGGGTTAATTTTCTAGTAAAATAGACACATTACTTGATATGTTTTATAACACGCTTTGTTGGCATTTATTAAAGCAATTATATGGTGGGCTGGAGAGATGGCTCAGCAGTGAAGAGTACTTGAATCCTCTTCCAGAAGTCCAGAGATCAATTCCCAACAACCACATGATAGCTCACAACCATCTGTAATGGGATCAGATGCCCTCTTCTGGTATGTCTGAAGATGACTACAGTGTACTCGTATACATAAAATATATTAATTAATTAATAGCATCTTACTGTAACAGCTATAATATTGTATTGCAAATAAATCCTCAAAGTGACCCTGGCCACTGTGAAATAAAATATATGGTTCTGTCAGGTCATCTTTTGTTCTGCCTCTTTAAAAGATTGAAGATTTCAAAGTAAACACTTTTTCTTTTTTAAAACTTTTTTATACACTTTATTTATTTATTTATTTATTTGTTTGTTTGTTTATTTATTTGTTTGTTTGTTTATTGTACATTTCAGATTTTATTCCCTTTGCCCCAGTCCACCCTCCAACTGTTCCACATCCCATACCTCCTCCCCACCCCACCCCCTGTCTCCACAAGGATGTCCCCACCACCCACCCTCCTACCCAGCCAGACCTCTAAACTCCCTGGGGCCTCCAGTCTGTTGAGGGTTAGGTACATCATCTCTGACTGAATTCAGACCAGGTAGTCCTCTGCTGTACACATGTTGGAGGGGCCTCATATTAGCTGGTGTATGCTGCCTGGTTGGTGATCCAGTGTTTGAGAGATCTCGGGGGTCCAGGTTAATTGAGACTGCTGGTCCTCCTAGGGGGTCGCCCTCCTCCTTAGCTTTTCCCTAATTCAACTACTGGGGTCAGCAGTTTCTGTCCATTGGTTGGGTGCAAATATCTGCATCTGACTCTTTCAGCTGCTCGTTGGTAAACACTTTTTCAAAAAAGAAAGATTAGAGATTCACAGGTTAACCTGTGGACCATCTTTGCATTTACCTCTGTTAGAACATTAAACCATGTCAGATTTGAATTGGCTTTAAGCTTGGGTTCTACAACAGCCAGAACGGTAAGGTAATCTTCTGACTCTTGTCAGCTAAGGAAGAATACTGAAAGTTACCCCCAGCCTTCAGATGGGACAAGGGTAAGATTTTATAATTACTCTTCCTCCGGGTGACTCATCTCATCTTAGACAAACTAACTCATTGCTGCGACTGCCGACATGCTGACTTCCAAGCCGCTGATACGTCACTCTGCTGTTCCTGTTCTGAGCCTTTCTTTTATATTTCCCCACTTGCACCTTAAGAATTTAGGAGTTTGCTTCATCAGATCTAGGTCCAATATTATTAACGTCCTTGCTCTGTGCATTTTTATTTGAATTTCCTTGAATTACCAAACTGTAACTTTTTTTCCTGAAGCTGAAAATTAAACCCAGTGCCTCACGCATCCTAGAAAAACATTCTACCATTGAGCTACAGTCTCTTATTCCTATTTGTACATTTTAAAGGTTGGGTTCTTGATCTTGTTCTAGTTCCAGTGTGCATTTTATACACACACACACACACACACACACACACACACACACACACACACACACACACACACATATATATATATATATATATATGCCAGAACTATAATCATGTACTTTTTTTCTACCTTGTTTTCTAGAAAGAGATACTTATAAAGATGAGAATCCATGTTTGAATGTTATGTATCCTGTGGACACTTGAAAACGCACTTGTCCTGTCTTTATGCTGTTACTGTAATGATGTTGTTTAAAATATTTACATAATTTAATTGCTTATTAGATAGCTGTTTAAATCACAGCTCTGTTGAGATTTGCATGTTTGTGATGCTGCTTCCGTGTTGTTCTCTAGCACATGAGGTCTCACCATACCGATCTTCTTTCTCCACCCCCCTTTTTTCCAGCATTTTAGTCCCTTTCCCACCAGCATCTGCCTCCTCTAGGAACTTGCTAGACAGAAAATCTTGACACCCCACCTCAGACCTGAAGAACTAGACACTGGGTGAGATGGCTTTTCAGAGCCCTACAGATCACTCTGATCCCCTTCTGATTCAAGCATCGACGATCTTAGCACTATGAATCTATATTTATTTATCAACTATAAAGAGTGTAATTTTTACTCTGGTCTATTGAAAAAAATGTAGAAATTAAAAGCTGCATTCTCCCTTCCCTCCAGACTTTTCTTGATGCTGCCCTTTATTTTGAAAGGGACAATATTTTCCCTTTTAAAGAAGTACATTTCTTTTTTTTAAAAGATTTATTCATTATCTGTAAGTACATGTAGCTGTCTTTAGACACCTCAGAAGAGGGCATCAGATCTCATTACAGATGGTTGTAAGCCACCATGTGGTTGCTGGGATTTGAACTTAGGACCTTCAGAAGAACAGTCAGTGCTCTTAACCGCTGAGCCATCTCTCCAGCCCTGAAGTATGATTTCTTTACATATAACCTTTAAAAAAGAGACATGTATTGATAAATTATGTATTGATAAATTATGTTTAGTAAGTTCAGAGTTCACTGCAAGAAGATTCACATTTCTTGAACCTCACTGCCTTGCTAAGCTGTAGTGTGTAGCTATAGTGTATACATGGTACATTTGATATGTAAGTATGTATGTATGTATGTATGTATGTACACTTGCAAATGTGTGTGGTATCAGTGTGTGCAAGTTCAAATTCCTTTGCATGCATAGGCCAAAGGAGGGTGTCAGAGGTCCTGTTCTAGCACTCTCTACCTTATCCTCTTGTGACAGAGTCTCTTGCTGATCCTGGATACTGTAGTCCTTTAGGTAGGCTGTCTAACCAGCAGACACCAACACCACCCTGGTCTCTGCCACCCAGGTTTTTATTTTTTTCTCCTCCTATTGTTTTTCACTTCCATGTTTCTTTTTATTTCCCTACTCTCTTTCCTCCCCTTAACAGACTGAAACATTTAATGGAAGAAAGTATCCACATGATTCTTATTAGGAATTGATATTTTTAATGTTCCTTTCACTTTTAAGATCTATTTCGAGGGGAAGCGAATATGCTTTGCTACGTACGGCATATCGTCATGCCTCCTGGGCTACAGAATTACTCCATAAACCTTGCATTGATTTTCCTAGGCTCTAACTTTAGGAGCAAGCTTTATTTGTCCAGTACTGAAGCATTGCCAAGAAAGAACCAGCCTGGGAATCGTCAGAGACGACGTGAGAGGGTAGTGAAAGAAAGGGTCTTCTCCAATCCTTTACTTCCTGTCTTCAGATCCAAAGGAAGAAAAACGCATCTGACTAAAATTGGAGAGTTTAACCCAGAGAATCGCAGGAACGCCTTGAAGGACTCACACAGGCAAAGAAATCAAACAGGCAAAGATTTCCTGCTACACCCTCCTCAAACTCATCCCCAGTCCCACCGTGGTTTGGAACCAGAAAAAAGTGAATATGCAGCCCAGGGCATCGAGTCAGTGCCCTAGCTGTAGGACAGGCTGCACTTGAACCCAGATTGCCTGACACCCACTCTCAAGTCAGCACTTACAGGCACAGTGGTCAGCAATCCCCATGCACATCACTCCTGCAGGGGCAGCTACGGCTGTGCAGAGGACCAGCCTTCATTCCAGAAGCAGTCTACTTCTCCTCCCTGGGGGCCTCTTGATTCTAGCATTCCCTGAGCACTTCATAAGAACAACATCTCTCAGAATTCACATCTCGGGCATTCCTTTCAAGTTATTCTCTTCTCCCTAAATTACCACAGCATTTGCTAGGTCAGACCTTTCTCAGCCACGTAGTCCATTCTCTTCATGACCCTGGTGGTCACTGGGTATCCGCTTACACTTAAGAAGAATGGTCTACTGTAAGGATATTCATGAAGAGATGGGCTGACCTGCCTCTGGCCTGAGGTGGGGCGGGGGGGACTGTGAGATTAGAGGTGCTTATTCACCAACCAGCCTCTGGGAAGGGTATAAGGATGGGGAGCAGGTGGAAGACATCATCCTTGATGCCCTCTGACCCCACTGACCCCTGCCTGGATTGCCATACCGACACTGTGCCCGCTTACACTCAGATTTGCTGAATTTTTTTTTTCAACTTTTATTAGATATTTTCTTCATTTACATTTCAAGTGTTATCCAGAAAGTTCCCTATATCCTCCCCCCTCCCGGCCCTGCTACCCTACCCACCCGCTCCCACCCCCTGGCCCCGGTGTTCCCCTGTATTGGGGCAAATAAAGTCTGCATA